>JABFQM010000033.1:0-70712 GCA_022816865.1 Zelostemma sp. ZL-2020 | reverse complement strand
CCAACCACTCGTCCTCCGTACAGACCTCCTCCTACTGTAAAACCCACTACTAGGCCTCCGCCACCGTCGCCTAAACCGGAAACAAAACCATCTTATCTACCACCTCCGACGAATCCTCCGTATCAACCGCATACGAATCCCCCGTACAGACCTCCTCCCCCTACTCAACCACCTACCAGACCACCCCAACCGCCTCAAACTCAACCACCCTACTTGCCACCTCAGACTCCACCGCCGACTCGACCGCCGACTCAACCACCCACTCGACCGCCGACTCGACCGCCGACTCGACCACCGACTCGACCACCTCCTCAACCACCAATCTACGAGCCATCTCCTTATCAACCTAGTAGACCCATCTACGTTCCTCCTCCATCTCCAAAACCAACTACCCGCCCTCCTGTAGTCGCCACGAGACCTCCGCCGACTAGACCAACATACTTACCTCCTCCTCCACCACAACCGAATACCTCCCCACGCCCACCTCCAGTAACTAGACCACCCTATGTTCCTCCTCCTACTTCGAGACCTCAAACTAATCCTCCTTACGTTCCTCCTCCGCCGCCAACTCCTAGACCTGAGACGAGGCCTCCTTACGTTCCTCCTCAGACTAGGCCTCCTACACAGCCAACTAGACCACCAACTAGACCTCCTACCCAGCCAACTAGACCACCAACTCGACCTTCTATCCAGCCAACTAGACCACCGACTAGACCTCCATTAGAACCAATTGAATCTAGACCAGCGCCAAACACAAGGCCACCTCCATATCTGCCTCCGTCTTCTCCAAGGCCCATTTATCAGACCATTACACCACCCCCTTATCCAACTCCTTTGTACAGTGTCACTCCAAGTACATCAACATTACCTCCTCCAACTGGAAAGCCTGCGCCACCTCCAACACTGCCACCAAGCACTGTAAGGCCGACTGGTTACAACTATCCGATTCCGGACATTCCCTTTGATTTTCGTAAACGCTGATGGAAATGCCCTCTGAAAAAAAGTGCGTCTCGCTCGCAAGTGAATACTCACTATAAGATTTTTTGTAATGAAACGCAGTAATTTTAAGATTTATTTTAAGATTCACTCGTTACCAGTCATAAGACGCTATTTTTTTTGAAGGAAAAGAAAGCGACAAGTTTCATGTACTTTTTTCTCGATATTTCGAATGCCGATTTATTGAGACCGTTTGCTAATTTTGTATAAAACAATGTCTACCATGTTATTTGTATTATATGTGTAATACACAATTTTACAAGAAATCGCATTTTTCAATAACCCGATACATCGTTGTTTTTTAATATGGTTATTCATTTTGTAAAAAATTTGAGCACGAGGTTTTCATTTTGCATTATCATTCAGGTTTTTGTAGGTTCCGGAAAGTATCGATTTTTGTAATTTTTTAATCTTGCATTCATATTTTTCTACAATGACAATGGAGGTGAATTCTCAAAAGTTGAACAAATTATTTAAGTCGAGAAAATCACCATAATATTTGCATCGGAATATGAAGAAAATCTTCACTTTCAGTATTGGAAATGGCATGATCATGCCAGTCCATATTTACGCGCATTTATTAACAAAAAAAACGTAAAAAAATAATGAAAGTAAACACACGTGTTTCCGTGCTATAATTTGTTCAGGCAAAGTCGAGTCTTTTTATTAAACGCATAAGTATATAGGTACACCAAGAACAATAAAAGAAGTGGCTCATAAATCTCGGTATCCTCCTACCATGAATTCTTTGGCTCGCGATAGAATCGCGAGTGAAAACTCGTCGTAAAGTATGTGATTCTCTAGTCGTTAGCGATGCACTGTAACAATATCATCATTAAGAGAACGTTTTAGTTGCGAGTTCCTAAACATTATTCTGAATTTCGTAAACCTAAGTGACGTACAAAATCTTTTTCATCACTTTTTAACAGAAGGTGTAATTGTCAATGCTAGAAAAATTGTAGTGACACGAGTTTCCGATAAATTTTCCTCAATGCCATTTAAATTTGAATTCCGAAGGGACAAATTCGTGAATTTTAAACACGAAGATGTTTGACACTACTCGAAGATCTAAGATAAGTACTTCGGAGCTTGGATTATATTCGGATCGAACGGAGGACCATCGTTGTCACAGCACTGGATACGGAACCCTCGTGGTCAAGCAATTCGTTATTGGAAGCATGATCGTGATAACAATAGTTTTGGTAAGTCTTTTCGGCACGTTTGCTTAAAAATAGTGGTAGACACGAGATATGTGTGTTAATTTCAATCATTATCAGAATGGAAATCATCAATCTTCATTACATAATTTCCATTTCACGATGCTGACATAAAGTTTTGATCGACACACGTGATTAACGAATATATGCATATTTTATCATAAAATGTAGGGAAGTGATTTACGAAATACCAATCTCTCTCGCGTCAATATCGATACATCAATTCGACGCAAATATCGTTTATTTCAGAAAATTATGAGCTTCCATTATTTAACACACTAATTTTCTATTGAATTTTAATTGTCAAAGTTGAGAAAATGAAAATATTCCTGTTTTTTCTTTCAATATAGTCGAAACTTTGCACGCTAATTTTCGTTAATTTATTCAATCAACATTAAATTACGCAATCATAAACGGGTTTTTTTAAATAAAGTTTTCAAGAGAAATAAAAGACGGATACTTATACAATAATTATAGCGACAAGGATTACACATGTTGATCTTAAATTAAAAAACTATTAATGAGATTTCACGTATTTTCTCCTTTAATTAATACATTACTATGTTCGTGGATCTTACGAATTATGTTACGAAGACGAAATTTTCACTTCGCACATCTTAAACTGCACGTACATGCATGACAGGCCATGCGGAAAGAGACGTTAAAATTTCTGCAGTGTTTATAATATATAGGGCGTTAACTGTTGTACGACACGAATTTGATAATAAGCTCAAGAGTCGGTCTTCGTGACAATGGTCGCGTCACTATAATTTACAACTTTACACAATAATTTTCGTAGTAATCGACGCAAGGAGAGGAAAGCGATTCATGTGCATAGTGACCTACTACTCTACATTCCTTGTTGAAAATACCAACGGAAATTATTTTATCGCTACTAAATTTGACTAATTTAATCTCGTCCCAATAAACACTGCACGCACCGTCTTGAACACGTCTTAATCAGCAATAAATAACCACTATCTTGAAGGCCCGTCTTAAAGATGCATTGAAGATGGTGAAATGACCGCTTTTTCGATCATCATTCAAGAGCTTTGCGATTGCGAATGGCAGCTTTTGTCAAAACGCGTATTTTGACGTGAAATTTCTCACAAAACGAGTTACTGACAACCCAAAGCTCTGTTCATTAAAAGCTATCGGGGTTCCTGTATTGTAGACGGATTTCCGGTGACGTCTTCAAGAAGCGTTGATTACATGGAATAGCGGCCGTTGCAAGACGGAAGCGATTAAGACATTTTCAAGACGGTCCAGTGTTTATTGGGGTACTAATTTGTACTGTAATTTCGACAGATTGCATTGTTTTTGTACGACGTCTCGTCCAGTACTGCAATCATCCATAGACAAGCTCAAGAAACGAATCGCGTGTACATCTTCCAAGAAGGTTATGGAAAATTGAACAAAACGCCTAAAACGGTACGTGCTGCTACTGCGCCGATTGTTAATATAAACAGAACGATCGTGCCTGAAATGCAGGATAGGTCCGATGATTTTGCTACTGATGACAATGACGAAATTCAAGTGGAATCTCGGAGTCAAGTCGATGAAGAAATATCGGATTTAGAGCCCGAGACAAGGGCGCAAACTTTGCAGAATTTCAAATTGCGCAAGAGGCTTATGAACCCTTTAGGTGATCGCAGAGAAGTTGAAGAGAAGCAGACTCGGAATCATGCGATGATGTATCGAGTGAAACAAAGGTTTGTCGAAAGTTGAAAAACAGTGAAATAATAATTGAAAGGCAATATACTGTAAGAATAATCTTGCTCATCAGAAAACCCGTCAGCGACAAGGAGGACGAAGATTATAGCTCGCAAGAGATGCTGCCATCGCCATTTCACTACGATTATAAAACTCCTTATCCCTCATCTTTCAAGCGCCAAAAGTACCCGCAGCTGTCGCAATACCGATACCCCCAATCGTCCAGGAGCATACAGGATATTATTAAATATCTCTCTAATAATGCCGATAATCCTCCCAAGGGGATTAAGTTCAGCGGCGTTTATATGAATCCGAAGAAGTACGATGCCCATTTCGATACGAATGAAATGATGTCGAGCACCGGTCATGAGAACGAGGAAGAAGAGGAGAGCGCGCCTTTCCCGATACTCGCTAACGATCCGTTGTACCGATACAAGCCCATGCATCCAGCCGATGTTAATCTATTGGCAGCATCTAACTTAAGGTATCATGCATTTCCCGAGTGACAAAATTCGCAGCCTCTTTCGAGGCCTATAAAGGAGGCTGAGCATTTTGTCTCGAGTTTCGAAAAGTTAATAAAAGTTCGTTGAAACGCAGATTTTCTCCGTCGGGAGTTCAACGATACGCGCAATACCAGAACCCGCAAGTCTATTACACGCGACCCGGCTTCAATAACTTGAAACAACCTTTGGATTACGACAGTGCCGGCGCTTACGCGTCGAGCAACGGCTACGACAAAAAACAAAAGCCAAAACCCTTTAGCGTCATGTTGGACATTTATCCCATCACGGACGTGAACGACCAGAGCAAGAAGACGTCAAGGCCAAGACCTCAAGCGGTCATCGACGATTATGACACGAGGAGACCGATGGCGTACTTTCCAAGACGCACGAGAAACCCCGGACTGCAATATTATCCTCAGCCAGTTCCCGTCTCTCCCGACCCAAATCAACGAATTGCGCAAGACGAGGAAGAGAGACAGCAGTTGATACTTCACCTTAATTTATATCCCCGGAAAAAATCTCAATATAGCAGGTAATATTGTTCATTTAGCAGCATGATGACGCGTCCCGAAAATCTTGTCGAGTCACGCTTTTTTTTCTTTTCTGTAAAAAATACACTGATATATTGGAGAAACGAAACTATTTGATGCAAAAAAAACATTTTTATTTGCTTGTCAATCACGCAAAAGAAGGAAAACTCAATTTTCAATCGGTTTCAATTGTTGAAAGCATGGGAACTCGGACAATTTTTCAGAATGTTCGTTTGTATCTTTGTAAACAATGATTCGCTGTTTCCAGCTTTCATGTTTATAAATAATTGAGCCCTACGAAACTTTCACCAGGGAACAAATGCGAATGCCGCACCGTGTCTACGACGAATTATTCTATGATTATAGTTATTACGAGATCTGAAGTTTAAAAACATAAGAAAACACATACTTGAGTACCATGTGAGAAAAATCAACATCTTTTTCAGCAAATAAATATATTAAGAAAGTGAAGCAATTACGAAGCACTTTTCCGAGAAAATGCTTTTTAATCATGATAAACAGTTTTTTTTACTGGGCTCCAAAGTGTCGGTACATGCAATCAATTTTGAAAGAAAAAGAAACAAATCGATTTAAATCTGTCTTATTTGAAACAAGGCGTTTTTTTGTATTAATAAAAATTAGGTAATATTTCATGGGATTGATTATCGGTGATTATGTATATTTAAGAACCGTGACGGAAGGGTCAAAGCGTGTTCGAAAAAATGACCGAAGGTCGTGGTATTTCAAGTTTCGCAATGCCGTAAAGTGTGTTTTTCATATTCGGAGATCTCGTACTTCATAGTTTTTATATCTTTGTTTAGATTACGGCTTTGAAAAAACGGCAAAACAAATTTCAGGTGTCTAAGACTGAAGGAAAAGAAAAATTACTTTCAAGATGTATACGTAAATTTTTTCTCTCTTGCCAAAGAGTTATATCAAATTCTCAATATAATTTGTAAATGTTCTTACGTAATGATGTATATTAAACTTGATTTTTCAGGAATGACTGGTTGCAAAAATCCGGGAATGTGGTTCCTGACGATCGAAGCGACTTTATCAAAAACATTATGTCGCCTTTTCAACTCATTACAAAACAGCTGGCCGATCATTTCACCATCGAAAAGTCTAAATCCGAAGAAGGTCGATCATCCGAAAGAGATGACGTTCCGATTTCTCGATACGAAGATATTACGTTGGAAGAAACGGACAGGGCTCGAGAAGATGAGGACAGGGGCGAATTCGATCGTGCGTTATTTGCTGAAAATGAGATGCTCCAAAATGGAAATGAAGCATGGACGATTCCGAGTAATCACGTCTCCGAAGCTGCAAAAATGGTGGAAACAACAACACAAAATTTACAAAATTCTACGATGACGGAAAATTTTTCTAGTTTGAAAAACGAGTCTCTATCATCGGAAATTGACGTCGACACTGTCGAAGGTTTTCAGAAATTCGCTGATGGCTTGACAGCCACCGAGTGATTTGAATAATAAAACGTTCAATCGTGAAAAATTGCACTTTGCTTCGATTTATAGTCCTAGAATCTCCGAAATATATCGAATCGATTTCTGTAGAACTGCTTAGAACAATATTCTAAATAAAATCATTTTACGGGATGAAATCTGGTTTTTCCGAAACATTTTTAGGCGTGACAGGTATCATGATTTAGATTTAATCTGCATGCAATTAAATATGTAAATGAGAAAACGGCTGAAAAAGCCGAAGTTTTGAAACGATATCTCACCGCTTTTGGGAATTCGTTTCTCCTTTTCTGATGTTCCTTAATGAATAACACATCGGGACCTTGACATTTTTGTGCAACACCTATTTAAATCTTCATTTGACTTCTTTTCGTATTTTTCGGGGAATCAAGGCTCGTACATTTCCAAGTTGGGCCAAAATTTATCGTCTTCGATAAACAAATAAAGACAATGAACATATAAAAATTTGTATATTCAAAAAATCGTACATACATAAACTTAATGTCATACATAAATATTGCAAAATATACATTTCAAGTTATTGCTATAAATAAAATTTATATTACAACGACTTTACGACGAAAAAAAGTTTAAACAACAAGACTCGTTCGAAGAGATTGAATGTACATTTCTCCGAGTCCTCAATCGAACATTTCGATGATAAAAAACCTATCTGAGGTGGAACATACCGTGTACAACAACAAAAGTAGTGCTCGAGCGAGAATATTGCATGCCACTTTCCGCGACACACACGCAATTATAGCACCATTCACATTCCTCCGAGTCGCATTAGAATGCAACAAACCGAAGTTTCTCTTAATCATTTGTCACGCCACGTTAGCCAAACTTGGAGTGTAGGTTTGGCACAAAAAATCCCCGATGAAAAAAGTTTCGGAAAGTTGCGCAAGACTGAAAGAGCGTTCTATACAATTATTTATCATTTTTTTACAAAAAAACAGAATTTACGCAAACTTCCGTCAACTAGGGACGCGTTAAAAAGAATCGTAATTTTACGCTCTAGAAAGAGTGCTCGGGTGATAAAGCGCGGTGTCGGGTCCCCATTCATAGGGCTGTTCGTGGGGCCCAATCGTCACTATGGTCCCCGGGCCCAGCGTCGTATGAGAGCCAGAACTTATCATCCCTGGACCTGACGATACGTAACTCAAAGTCGGCCTTGGTTGGTCTCGAATTCGAGCGTGCTTCACTTGCTTTTTGAACCTGAAACATTTAATTTCGCAATAAATAGGTACTCGAAGCCCGAAAGAAAAGTGTGTCGGCATTTTGGAAAACTCACTTGGAATGCATGCAGCACAGCGCGCAGCTGGAAGCGATAGTTGCGAGCCCAATGAGAAGCGCTATAACGAGAACCCAAATTTGCGTCAAGGACACCTCGGCGCGCGCGATGCTCGTAGCGCAGTTTTGCACCTTCTCCACGTGGTACGTTTCGTACACCTTTTTCAGCTCTTCGTTCCTTGCGTCCGTGAGCAAAGACTTGATCTCCTTCAAGTCGTAAACTTCCTTGCCGACCATCTGAAAACAGGAACTCGTGGACGAGAAATCGAGCGAGTTGTCTTCCTTCGAATAGAACTGCGTGTCGTATACGTTGACCGCGATCGGCAGGGACAAGGCCTGCTGCACCGCTTTCTCAAACTCTTCCAGGTTCTTCCTCACTTCCACGGGGGGCTTCGAGAAGACGAATTTCAGCATGTCTCGATCGCGCAGAAGGAATATCTTGACGGTGGCGTTAGTCGCTTCGCCGGGTGTCGCGGAATTGTTGGCCGCGATCGGGATCGTCAAGTAACCGTCGGCGAATCCGGCCAGAGACATGCTCGTGCGCAACTCTCCGGTTTTCGAGTCCAAGCTCAGATGCGGAGGGACCTCGTCCTTCGACATCGAGGAATCCACCAAGGACACGAAAGACACGTTTCCCAGGTTGTAATTGATCGGCAGCGCTTCGGAATCGGCGTCACGAGCCTCCAAGGTTATCAGGCTCGTGTCTATGGGAACGTTCAGTCGGACGCCGAGCGTGATGTTTTCTTTCTGGAATTTCGGCTTGTTGTCGTCGACGTCAAGTATTTTTATCAACAGCTGTCTTTCCGAGGGATCTTGCCGATTGTACGGTTTCGGGGCGATTTCCGATTTTATCGTAGAATACTTGAAGCATTTGACGGTGATGAGATGTTGATCGATGGATTCGCGGTCGAGGCGTGCCGCGGATTTTATCATGGCTTTGTTGTTCTCCAGGCGTTCGACTTGAAACAAATGCGCTTCGTTGCCGTAAGTGATCGCGTAATCGATCATGCCGTTCTCGCCGATGTCTTCGTCGATCGCTTCGATCACCCCGACGTTGCTCCCAATTGCGATTTCTTCACGAATGCTCATTTCGATGGGTTGATTGTAAAGGTTCCTCTTGAAGTGCGGCTTGTGGTCATCGATGTCGAGGATCGATACTTGAAGGACTCGAGTGGCTTGCTGAGGCGGTTCCCCCAAATCCTGGGCCACGATTACCAGATTGTACCTGCAAATCGGAGAGTTTTATTCGAGAGTTCTTCATTATCCTATAGCGGAATCCTCGATCGAGATTTACCTGTCTTTGGTCTCCCTGTCCAAAAGTTTCTGAGTAGTTATCAAACCCGTTTCGCGATTGATCCTAAACGCGCTCGAATCTTTTCCGAAATTCCCGTCCTCCAGGAATTTAAAGACAATTCTGCCTTTAGGGAGATTCGGATCATCGGGATCCGACGCGATGACTTGGAATACGGGACTACCCAGAGTGGAATTCTCCGCGACGCGAGCCACTTCGTCGATTGTCGGTCGGATAAAAAGCGGAACTCCATCGTTGTTCACGACGTCTCCTATGTACAGCGTTAATTGCGCGTCGGAATGAAGAACGGGACTGCCGTTATCTTGAGCTCGGATGCGCATGTAGTACGGTTCCGTTCTGCCTTTTCCCGTCAATTCTCCCACCGAACGCATTTCGCCCGTTTTCTCATTCATTTGGAATAAACCTGAAAGCATCAAAATTCCCAATTATTCCAGGACACATTTCAAAAGCACCGATTCACCATTGGCATCTCCTTCGTCGATGATTTCGAAATAAATCCTGCCCCCATCGCCTTCGTCGGGGTCGCTGGCCGTGATGTTTATGAGGCTCACTCCCGGGGGAGCGTTCTCCGGAATCACGGCGGTGTAAAATTCTTGCGGAAAACTCGGGGCGTTATCGTTGACGTCGAGAATGTCGACCGTTACCAAAGCCCTGGTCGCCTTTTGCTCGGCACCGCCCTGAGGCAAATCCGACGCTACCGCGTAAAAGCGGGCAACTGATTGCCACTCTCTATCGAGAGTCGTATTATTAGCGATCTGAAAGCGTGATTGAATTGATTAGCCAAGTCATGTATTTACCTCGAGATTCCCTCGAGAATTAATTCAAAAGGCCAATATCTCTCACCCTGATGTTTCCGTTGATGGGATCGACTTCGAACATGTTTGCATTTTCTCCGGTCAAGGAATAACGTATCACGCCGTAGCCCCTTTCGATTTCTTCCAAGGTACTCGCGCTGTCCAAATCTACGGCTTTCACGTTCGAAATCACCTCGCCCGCTTTCTCCGATTCCAGAATCGATACTTTGTACTCTTTATGCTGAAAAATCGGACTATTGTCGTTCGTGTCCTGGACCTCGACGATCACGTTCGCTTCCGACATCTTGTGCGTTATGTCGTAATCTCTTGATAAGGCCTTGACTTTGAATCGAATAAACTGTACCAAAAACACAAGACAAAATCAACTTTTTATCTTTTATACTATCGCCTTTTATAATTCACCTTTTCCGACAAACTTTCGTAATCGAGGCGCTTGCTTAGAACAACGTTGCCGCTTTGGACGCCGACATTGACGAATCCTTCGTCGTTGTCGCCTCGTACGAGTTCGAATCTCTGCACGGGGTGACCGTTTATCGTCTCCTTTGCCGATAACATGAGCAAAGTCGTGCCCAAGGGCTGCTCTTCCGGAACCGAGACGCGAATCGTCGGGTTGTTCGGCGACCAGCCAGGATTCGTAAACGTCGGGTTGTCGTCGCTGTAGGCCTGTATATAAATCGTCACTTCCGCTTTCGCTATCTGATTCGCCTTGTCGACCATGCCATTCGTGTCTCTGGCTTGGACCGTTAGAATCACGACCGCGGCCGTTTGATAATCCAATGGTTTGTTCACCGATATCGCTCCATTCGTGGAATTAATACGGAACGCTGTTTTGTAGTCGTACGTCGCAGCGCTTTTAAGAGCCACCCCTGTTTTGTCTACGGCTTTTATCGGCTCCGCTATGGAGTATTCCAGGTTCGCGTCCGAGTCCGGATCCGTCGCCAAGATCTTCAGCACGGAATCGCCTAATTTTACAGAAATTTTACTTTGTCAATAAATTTACACGAGTCCATCAGGTAAGAACCCAATAATAGGACTGCATCTCCCTCGAAAAATAAAAACATAAATCATGTGCTTTGTAACCACAATTAATTTTTTCATCGCGCTTTCAGTGGAAAAGACAAGAAAAATAATTCAACCGCAAAGAATAAAGATAGTAAAAAATATAAATTAATATAAATTGCAGTTGGACATTTTTGCATTTTGGCGGTGCGAATAACTCACCGATGGATGCTCTTTCGGAAATGTAAACGACGTAAGTCGACTCTTTAAAAGTCGGCGGCTTGTTGTTGACGTCGGCAATGTTGACTGTCACGGTGGTGGTAGCAGTTTCCCGAACGGGACTCCCGGAATCTATGGCGTGGACGATGATGTCGTATTTATTACCACCGGATTCTAAATCCAACCTTGCGTCCGGAGAAACTGTGATGATCCCAGAACTATAAAAAAATCGCATTCTTTAGTAATACTCGAGAAACGAAGGTGAATGATGATCAATTACCTTGAATTGATGACGAAATTGTCTTTCGCCCCAGAGGCAATTTTGTACTGCAGCAAACTATCTCTTCCGTCCGGGTCGTTGGCCATGACTTTAATGACTTCCGTGCCGGACACTGCATTCTCCAATAATCTCGCTCGGTAACTACTCGGCCCCGAAGTTCCCGGCTTGTAATTGCCACGAAAAATGGGCTTTTGATTTCCAGGTACTCCGACCCTGACGAAGACTTTCGTCTCCGAGGACAAAACAGGCACGCCGGCGTCCGTTGCTTTGACGTTTAATTCGTAGACCCCGAGTTCGGTGTCCACCGAGCGTACTGCTTTCAGGATGGTCACTTCTCCGGACTGCGCGTTCACCTTGATCAACGTTGTTTTCTTAATTTTTGTTCATATTTTCGTTACGACCTTGAACTTGATCGAAGTTTCCCTCGAAAGAGGAAACCCGTTTCCATTCTTTCGAGGGATATTCCGAATTTAAGTAATTTGTTTGGAATCAGCTTGAATTTTACCCAAAAAAGTCAATGCAGTGGTGTAAACAAGCTGCATATATTTACTTTAAAAACGTCTTGAGTGATGCTGTTGTGTTGGCTGATGGAATACGAGATTTTGCCATCTCCCTGAGTTGGCCCGTCCACGTCCGTGGCCCTAACGTACAATTGAGGCTCGAAGCTCGTCGCGCCTTCCCGAACGATGCGAGAGTATTGCTTCTGTTCGAAAACTGGCTCGTTGTCATTCACGTCTCCCAATTCAATGAGAACATTCACCGTTGATATCTTCCCTCCCCCATCAGCTGCTTCGATAGTCAGGGAGTACGATTTTTGCGCTTCGTAATCCAGAGATTTCGACACGTAAATGCCGCCGTTTTTGTGATCGGTTCGGAATTTGTCGACTCCGAAACCACGCAGATTGTACGTCAGCTCGCCAAAGACACCGCTGTCGTGGTCGACTGCGTAAACGTCGCCGAATTTCGTCCCGGGCTCGGCATTCTCGGGAACACTCAATTTGTAGATTGATCGGGAAAACTCGGGACTGTGATCGTTGGCGTCCAAAATTTCTATGTGCACTCTTGAAACAGCCGCCTGGAAAAATGCATGAGAACATGAAAAAATACGCAAAAATAATAATAAATACAGATCAATGAACGAAAAATACCGAAGAAAATGGCAAAACACGGATAATAACAATAATACCAGTTTTTCTCATCTTTTGCATTTTTCGCATTTTTCCATTTTTACTGAGGAACGAAATGTTTCGTTAATATTATTGTCGAAATTTCTCGTACCACTTTGTTGGCGACGACCGCGACAACCTCGAATTCTATTTCTTTATCTTCGAAATCCTTCGCGTCGTAATCGAGAACGGTGCTGTTGATAGCTCTTATCACTACGGGCACTCTCCCTTGACTTTCTCGCGGGCTGACGGAAAAGGCGGAACTCAACCCAGGATAATTCGGCATGTCTCTCAAAGACAATTCGTACTTGGCATTGTCGCCGACATCTCCGTCGCTCACGACCATGTTTAAACCTGAGCCAAGAGCAAAACGTCGTTTTCAAGAACTCCAAATAGTTATTTTTCCATGAAAAAAAAGTTTGCTGATAACATGCATTACCGGGCAAAGGAGTATCGCTTCCGGTATCTTCGGAAATTTTGATGTTAAAGTAATCCCGGTTGAAAACAGGCGCCATATCATCGACGTCCGTGACGACAATCGTTACGGTGGATACAGCGCTATCCGCAGGAATCTCATTGTTGATGAGTTCCGTGGCCGTGACTTGGAAAGTATAGATTCCGCCGTTTTGCAAAATGCTGGGATCCTCCCGGTCCAAAGAAACGCCCGTCGTTACCAATTTCCCAACCGTGACGTCGCCCTCGCGAAAAACCTCGAGGCTAAAGTGCTCCGCGTCGTCGTTTTCGAGGCTGAGGAGCAAAGGTCTCGGTCCTCCGGTGTCCCCGTCGCGCGCTCGGATCGTTAAAACCGTATGACCCGACTCGGTATTTTCGGCAAGCGCTGCGCTGTACGGCGCGTTCAAGAACGTGGGCGGTTGATCCTGAAAATTTTAATACTATTGTGAACAGATTTCCTATCCAAAGATTTTTTTTTCTCTATATTATTATATTGATCGGATATCTCGCGAAAGAACTCTCGATTTCTTGGCTATAGTTGTAAATGAAAGTTTACCTGAACGTCTAAAACGTCGACGGCGACCGTAACTCTCGCCTGCAACCTTTTAAACGGATCACTGGCTCCATCGATAGCCAGCAGATTAATGAGATAAGAATTCCTTTTTTCATAATCCAATGGCTTGGCCAAGGCGATGAGAACGTCGTACTTTCCTTCTGCAAGCTAATTGAATTGTAAAGTTTTATTATACCTGTTGTACTCGCGGTAAAAACGAGCTGACTTTTCTTTTGAAAGTCGTGATTTCAATTTCATTTCATTTGAATTGTGAGGAGAAGAAACCTGTTCAGTGGTAATGGAGAAAACGTCGCAGACGTCGTCGTCGCGAGATGCCGGGATACAGGAAACGTGAACGTCCGCGTTTACGCCGCCATCGCGATCTATGACCGTAATACTGCCAGGTGGAAGTAATAGACCATCCACTTTAGCGCTTTCTGGCACTCGGGCGGCGTAGGGTCGACCGAGAAATACCGGGGAATTGTCATTTTCATCCAGCACCGCTATTTCGCGCCGTAGAGATACCGTATTGGGCTCCGATTCCGCTACTCCTTCGTCTATAAGCAATAAAAACAGATCCGACACACTCATATAAATTTCTGTTCAAGTCTAACAGAATCTCATTGTCTAAAGCAGCTTTTCAGTTTGATTACAAGCCGATTTTGTCTTGCGGGAAGCAGAATTTTAATTTATATCAGTTATATCAGTTAGTAAAATTACATTAAGCAAATTCAAGTAATAATTTGTTGAAGGAAAAGCGACAGTACCTGTTATGCTAATAATGACTTCTATCAGATCTTGACTTTCTCTATCCAAGGGTTTTCTCAAAACAACGACTCCCGTGTCTCTTTCGACGGTAAAGTATTCGCCGCTGATGGAATAATGCAGCCTGGAACCCTCGGGATCTTCGCCTTGAAGGGTGTAAACTGGTACCCCGGGTGTAGTGCTTTCGGATACCGCCAGCCTGGCCATGTCGCCGCCATGGATAAAGTGCGGAGCTCTGTTGATCACTTGGCCCCATGTCGAGGAATACAAAGTGATCAAGAGTAACAGAGCCGGCCACATCTTTACCTTAAAACATTTTATTCGATCATTAATTAAAAGTAATGGCTCGAACGAGAAATTACTTTTTTATTCTGCGAAAAAAAAACGTCCCCAGCAAAACTTTGAAGTGCGAAACACAAGTTGATAAAAAATATCAAAAAATTCGAAAATGGTTTTATTGTAACTATCCGTGTTTTCCCATCCATTTTCGCTGTTATGATAATCGAGTTATCGTGCGATTCTTGCATCGAGTTCTCACATTGCCATGGCCAAGTTCAATTGGAAACTGGTCCCATAATTTCAGAGCCAGGCTTGAATTCTAGAGCAGCCACCCAGAGCAGGATACGAGCGATATATCCTTCTGATAAAGACTCGTATGCACGACCTTTATTAGATTGCGAGGAATAAAAAGCGGAATGCCAGTATAGGCGCCTTTATGTTATTCGCGTAAAAATTAATGGAAAAATGACGAATGAATGTGCATTCCGTGCAGTGCTTCATTCTTGAATCGAGGTAAAGAAATTAATGCTCTTTTACGGACTCTTGAGGAATTATTATAGGTTCGGTGAACTGTTCTCGTTCAAGCGTAACAGCGTGCAACCACAAATGAGTGTACAGACATTTGAACCATCCGCTTGTAGAAGTGCGCGGCCATGGCAAGATTGGCTGTTAAAATAAGTCTGATTTCAATGCAAGTATGCGATAAACAATCCTTAACGGTACTCAAACATTTATAGATAATTTTTTCATTTGAATTGTAAATAGGTATTTAAAGCTTCGATCTCTCAAGTTTCAATTAATCTGGACAAGTGCAAGTGTTTGTGGAAAAATGTCGTTGGAAAAGAAATTCCTTTTCTGAAGGCAGCTTCGTTTCGCTCGGTGATTTCGCCTTAATCGCTCATGTTGATTTCTGAGCGTATTGTATGCGCTACTTCCTTGATTATATGGAATATGTAACAATATGCTTTTCTTACTTAAGGCAAATTTACGGTTCATTGATCGCGTCTACTGAATAATTAAACATTTTGTATACCTTATTTTCTTGCATTAAACAAAATTGTACGAAATCATTAATACAAAAAATGGCCGAGTTCGCAATAAGAAAAACCGCAAAAAAAGAGAAGCTGTGAAATCTTTGTAGAGCTTCATTCAACTTGAAACAACTTTCGTTATCTTTTCAAGACTGTGGAACTTTTTTCGATATAATGGAAAAGTTTTTTCGTGCCTATTACCGAACTGAAATTACGTATTTCCTGTTGTATTCTTTTGCTAACTGTACATGAGAAGGTGCGATTAGTAATCATCGCTACGATTTCTTTAAATTATTCATTTTTCATATATTCTACAGTTATTACTTCCGAGGCCCAATTTACGAAATGTTTTTCATTGTATCGGTCTCCGATGATTTCAGAGTACAACTTGATGCATTTTTAATTGCTCGAAGTGAGCAATTAATTCAGTCAAATTTTATACAGTTATTCTGAAAAAAAAGCAATCAACAATTGTTTGACCATACCGAGTAACAGGGTAAAAAGTTGGAAATAAACAGTTTGATTGCTTAAGAATTCACAAGCGTAAAGCATACATGTTCCGATCCAAGAAACCGATTGATGATAAGTTTCCATACGGCATTCAAAAACTGTACGAATCCTAAATCAAATCTCGAACTCTGCGTTTAAATATTAATAATTATGAAACTTGTTGACCTATCATTACGAGGAATCATCGGGGTCACATTATATTTATATATTCCGAACTGCTAAGATTTAATTTGCAATTCAGCCAAGAATTTCTATGCTGATAATGACAACTCTTCCTAACGAAGTAAAATTAGTACCGTGACTCAATAAAGTTACGTAGGCCGACTCATTTCCCAGCCTTATGAACTTCCGCGTTTTGTTCATCATCTAAAGGTATGCGCATCCCGATATCTTCAGAAAGGAAATAAATAAACACGAGATTCTTTCTCTTAATTTCTTTCTCGGTTTGTTGTAACGAAAAAAGAATGAATAAAAATGTCACGAAAGATTGTAAAGCGTTTTTAAAGACGTGCGGGACCAAAAGCGATGCTGAAGATATGCAAAGCGGCGCAATGACTCGCCCTTGCAGGCATTAAAGTCACCTCGTCCGAGACTCGTTTCGTTGGATTTTGGATCGACAAAACTCTCCTGGGTTGAATACTAGCCAAGGCAAAAACATAATACCTCAATAATAACCTTCTCTCATCCGCAAGAGCTCCGTTAGTTCAAATGTTGGTCATAGCACACTGTAACGCTGTGACAGACAGCGAGAGATGCACTTTTACCGCCTCCTCACATGCGGGCATTCACGAAAAGCCAGCAGAAACTCGTGGCATCGTGGGTAACTGTTTCAACTGGTCTTGCGAGTCTCACGTTCTAGACTGTTAATCGGAGGAGAAACCCGTTACCCTCTTGTATTACGTTACACGCATGGCATTCTCGAGCGGCGTGACCCGATGATACACCGTGATTGACTGCGTATTGTTTACGACCTCCGGATTGGCTTATCTAACGAGAATCTCCAATTTATCATAATAATCCTTCCTCTTGGAAGGATTTTTTTTCCAATTAAAACTCGAATTCTAAAGAAATTGATTGTTGTATCACGATGGCGCCCAACCTGGGGTCCTGTTAGCTGTCTGAACTAAAAATTCGGTACGGAGAAATCACGTGTCACGGGTGAAAACGGCTAGAAATGGCGTCCAAGGTGGGGTCAGTATTTTTGGGTCATCGATTCTCGCTAGTTTGGAAGTAAGCAATTACCTCGTTTGAATAATCCAAATCCCTTCACTTTTGCATGGCGCTAACGTATCCGTATCACCTCGTCATTGCAACCCGTAAAATAAACGGAAACATCGTTGTCAAGCACGCATTTTAGATCGTCGAAATCACCAATTCATTGTAAAAAATGAAAGGAAAGAAACCCGGTTAGGGGGAAACGCGTGACGTTTCAAAGATTCGGAAAAGAACCGGTGTGTTCGAGGCAATGAACAGACGTACACTGTGTAAAGCTGTACGCTCGTAGACTGCATCATAAGAAGAGAGAAGGTATGCGGTGGCCTCCGTTCTTCTGGGGGTTCTGGGAGTGGAAGGAAAGGAAAGAGCGAGGAACACGAGAGGAGATCGAGTCGAATCTATACGCGTTATAGTATGCTCGCTTTTCTCTTTCTCCGTGCAGGCGTGGACCACAACACCTAATATTATAATTTGCGCTCGACTTTGCGAAGCACTCGAAAAACTAAACGGCGAGCCGAAGCATCCGAGGAAGAACACTTTTTTACCCCAAGTCTCTCTATTTCCCGAGTGCGCGTTATTAGAGACAAGATTTACCGAGGGTATAATTTGTAGCGGAAATTAACCCATTTCGCGCCATTTATGCGAACGTTCGTGCAAAATTACATCAAGATTGTTTTTGCAACGAACCTTTCGTAAATTCTAATTCTGTAAAAACGCAAATTACTTAATTTTGAATACACGGAATTCTCCGGAGAGATATTTTAGAAACTTCTGCGACTCAGAAATCGTCAGCGAATAGGATCGAAAATAGCATTTTTTGTATTTTTTCATATTTTCCTGCATTTTCCGTAGTTTTGCGTATTTTTGCGAAAAAATGCGAAAAAACACAAGTTGTTATAAGAATATCGAAAATACAAAGTATCACTGAAAACTTTAAAAAATCAATTTAATTCCGCGTCGACCGAAATCCGCGTATAGTCCCTGCGGTTTCGCCGATTGCGTTTTCATGATTTTCAGATCAAGGGAGGATTCGAAGCCTTTAAACGGTTGGACTGAACGCGTGAATGCGAAGAGTGCAAGCGAAGAGTGTGATCGCACGACACGCGAGAATTTTGTTAATCGCGCGCTTTACGTTTTTCTTTTAGCTTAATCAAGGTCTAACAGTGCGAATGGGCAATTGCGTACGCTTCAAGGAACATTGTAATTGTAAGCTATTATTTTGTTATTTCAAGTATGTATCTGTTTTTTTACAATACATAATCTATGATTCACGCGAGTTATACATGCACTTTCGCCTGTAACTATAGCATTTTTATGCTGTGTATGTTTGATAAAAAGTCATCCTGTACAATAAATCCTGTACTGTCTTTCGTTAGTCAGTTGTACCGAAACGATTCTTTCCAAAGCGTTTATTTACTTTGGAAGGAAATTCGTTATCTTCATTGCTTTGCTTTGTGTTAGGTTTTCGGCTTCGCCGTTGAGTTGTTTGGTTGCTCACTCTTTGTTGTGCTCTGAGCGATGAATCAGAACGCCTATGTGCTTCGATTGGTCGGCCGAGCCGAAAAATCATTCCAAATCCCGCGTTTTGAGTCGCCATGTTACGTTCAGCGCTCGATGCAGATACACTGTATCTGATACAGTCGCTTGGTGGATGGATTCAGTGACGGATACGGTGATGGATGCAGTGATGGATGCAGTGATGGATACGTTGATGGATACAGTGATGGATGCAGTGACGGATACGGTGATGGATGCAGTGATGGATGCAGTGATGGATGTGCAGTGATGGATACAGTTATGGATGCAGTGATGGATACGCTGATGGATACAGTGATGGATACAGTGTAAAATACAAGGTAAAATACAATTTCGAAATTGCCTTTATAGAGAGATAAATATTTGAAAAAAATATTTTTCATTTTCGTTATTCGTCTAATAAAAATAATTCTCTCGTTTCCAGGTAGGTCCAAATATACAAAACGACTGCAAAGACGAAGGGTAGTCATTCATATTTTTTATGACTTTGGAATCGCGATACTTTACAATCTTATATCGTCGATCTAAATTTAAGAATGGAATTCTATATTCCTACTTAAATTTAAAGTTGAATTGTAACTTTATATCAAGGTAAGCGCGCGCAGCGCGTAAGTATAATATAACGTAAACTTTTCATGGGTTGTATCGATAAATATATGGCTGGCGCCCAAAAAATTGATTAAAGAAACTGAATTCTCTCTTATGCTCTGATTATTCTTTTACTTCGCTTACTTCTCATTCTTTTCACGTCCCAATTCGAAATATAGCTTTGTGAAAAAAGAGAAGTCTTTTCTTCCGCTTTCAAACACGACTTTGCCTTGAAAGTACTGCAACTGCCTGCCAGGTGGCAGCATGTGCGCTAAAACAACAGCGCGAGATTCGCGAAAGGACTAAGGAGTGAAAAATCGCGTCAGAGCCAGAGCAGTGTAGTCATAGTGACCAATAGTGACGGAATGAGGTGATCAGTGATGCGATTAAATTCGGTTTGACTGAACTTTACACGTACGATCCGAGTGCGCGAGATTTTCTCCTCGAGATTAAATTCTTAGTAATGACGAAGCATTGACGAAATCGACGTGCTCGCATTTCAACTTTACGCCTCGAGATAATCGTATGCTAATTTGAGTCATTTTTTGTGCACTTCGAGTAGCAGACGTCTCGCAAAGAGAACCGCCGACACCGAAGCCGAGGTAAGTCAAGAAATATTTCATTTCGCGTCCGTAATGCTTTGACAATTTCAGGTACGACAATTTTTTTTTGCAAACACCAGTTTTTGCAATTTATCTTCGACCGATGCAACGATCTCGTTTTTTTCTTCTTTCGTAAACGAATACGAGCTTTTTGTCTGTCGGATCGAATAATTTAAATTTTTGGTGGTGTAAAAGTGCAGGCTCGGGGCCAATGTCTTACTACACATGATCGCGCGCCTAATTTCTATGCTCCAATAACGAAAGGTCACGTGACTCGCGGCATCGAGTCACAACCGCGTATCTGGGGATAATTTATGCGCGGCAAAATGAGTTAAAAGAAAATTGCCGAGCGTTCTTGCCAGGACGGAAACATTTTTTCAATGAAAAAAAGGAATTGCTTTTCTAAAAATACATATTCCGCGAAAATTTGCCCGTTCGCGAATGACGCTGCTTCGTCTATTTTTAATTACAAACGGCTTATTTTTTGTAAATTAGTTGGGCACTCGAAAATTGAAGTATTAAATTGTCAAACCTTTTACCCCTTGTAAAAAAATACATTTTTCCAGCGAAATTAATGAAAATGAATCAAACGACAAACTAATTTGATGCTCTGAATAATTCCTAAAAGCGCAATTTTTATTTTGCGATATTTTATTTATCGGTTTATCAGTTGATTCATGCAATCGGTGATTCATTTTCAGCTGGATTAACCGCCGAGAAATCGAAAGCCGCGTAAAAATTGTTTATTACACTGAGAGAAATTTTGCAGTAAAAATTAGGATGTCGATACACAAATTTACTGTTTTCAACAGTACCCGAGGGACAGATCGAGAAAACAATGCAGTTTACCCGGATTCGAATTTATTTTTCCGTATTGACTTCTCAAAATGTCCTGTTCACGGAGTAAAATATGGACACGCTGGCAGGAAATATTTTCATCCGTGTTATTACTGGAAAAGTGTAAATTATTGCGTCTCAATTCCTTACAATTATACATTCTTCAATCAAAATCTCTGTTGAGAAAAGGTATATTTACTGTGAAAACAATAAATTACACATTTGGCTCGATCTGTCCCTCGGGTACTGTTAAAAACAGTAAATTTGTGTTTGAACATCCGAATTTGTACTGCGAAATTTCTCTCAGTGTAGCATATTCCGGGGATGCGAGCGTAATTTTCTATTGCTTCATTTGATTCAACGCGAAAAATGTTATCTACGTTTTTTCTGGGGTCGCTGCACTGCGAAACCGAGGCACTTTTTGAGAGCAAAGTCGAGCGCTGCATCCGCATAAACGGAATTGCGAATCTTTGATCCCGCGCGTCGGAAAACGCGCATGATTTCAAACGAAACCTTCGATCGGCGCATAAACAGCAAGAACAGGAAACTCTGCAGGTTTTTTATCATTGCCAGATAAATTCCGTAGGCCCTTCCCGAATAAACGAATTAATTTCTTTCTTTTTATAAAAAAAAAAATAAAAAAAATAATACTTTGCATCTTTGCGGAATTCTTAGAACATTCAACATTTTTTACTGTGTTTTCAGTAAATTAGCCATTGAAGTTTAATAATGAAAAAACATGTAATTGATCGACTCTTTTTTGAATTAAAATTATCAAAAATGCAACTGGTCTAATTTTTATTTTAAAAAACTATGCATTGTCGCAAAAGTGTGAAATTTAATTTAAGGTGTGCCGATATATATTTTCCTATAAAAATTTCATTTTTATCCAACGCCACAATTTTTCTTTATGAAAAAATCATATGAATAAATAATGAATTTACTCCGATAATAATTTCACAACATAATTGACTTGGATTACTTTTTTTTTTCTAAACTTGAACTTGAACGTTTATTATAAATGTCTTAAAAAGTACAATAATAAAGTCTCGATTTTCGTATTATTCTTAATGAACAGCAGAAGCGTTGATATATAGCCCGAATGATGTCATGGGATCATTGTTCATTGCATTTCTCGACATGGCTTTCGTGAATAATTAGAAGCCTCTTGACCCCGATGATCTCCATTGACGACGCCAAAACTCGATTTGCATAATGACTACTTCTTAACTATTTGAGTCCAGCCTTGTTTCTTCCGCGAATGTTTTCTACGTGAAATTACAAATCTCGCTTTTACATATTTTTAAATCAATTAGCGACGTGAGCGGAATTGAATAAGTAACTTTTCACTCTCGCCGACTTTTGACCTGGCAATTCGAGCAATCTTCGGCAAATAAAAAATTCGTCGCGTTATCTGTAATTTTTATGTCACGTGAAATAACACATGTCAACTTTATCTCGATAAGCCGATGATATAATTCATTCAAGTACGTGTATCATCGAAGAGCGATTCCTGAAACTAATTAATTCAACGTGCAACCGCGCCCGAGTAGGTAAAAAACATATTTTTACCTTGATTTTATTTTTATTCGTATTGATTTCGATGATTCACCAAGTAAAAAATGAATGAAAGACCAATAAAATATGATAGAATCAGAGAATTCTGATTAAATAATCGGCTTTTATTCGAAAATATGCATTCATTGTTCGTTACAAAATCTTCCGATACCGCGCGCGGCCTCAATTTGTCATCATTCCCCATACAGTCGACTCGAAAAGTTCTCTGAAACGTAGAAATGATTTCATGTAATTAAGCTTGCCGGGGTCGCTCGTAGCGAACTGTGCAAAGGCCACGGCTGCGGCTGAAGCGCCGGGATGATGATTTCCCAGCGATATTATTCCGATCGCGCTTGTTACGTACGTGCCTCGTCGCTCACGCAACAGAAATTACGAGCACTCGCTCATCCATACCGAACGTTTTATTTGCATTTCGTACTTGTTCAGAGTCAAAATTTATTTTCACTCCAGGAAGTTTAGAAAGATTCCCGCAGAATCCGAAGCTAAAATTTACATTAATTCATGTAAATCCGAGTTTTTGCACTATTCCTATCGATGTCGATCTTTGAACCTGAATCGGATACTTGAAAAAAACGAGTTTCTTAACATTTTCAGCGATTTAAAGTAAAGGAAAGTTTGTCTGATTGAGTGTTTGTTTGATTTTGGTGAATGGGAAAAGGTCAAAGGCATGTTGCTGCTGTTGAGGTGGTATGCCCTGCTTTTCGTTCTGGTCGGCCGTACTTTAGCCAATACCCAAGGCGAAGCTTTTATGGAAGTTACTCTATTGTTCTACGAGGATGTTTGTATCAGACTCTCGATGACCGAATGGGATTTTTATACCAACGCCACGAACGAGACGCTTTCGAAATGGGTAAGATAGAAGAATGAAACGCATTTTCGACTAACTGCATTGTTAATTTTCGTATCAAGTATCATGCAAATACTCGATGATTCGTTATTTTCCTCTAAATCTTGCAGGAGGAAGAAAGAATAAACTACGACGATTTCGAAAAACAGCAAATAGAGGCATTGGTCAACGCCGATAACGAAACTTTGGTCTTCCCGTTAAAGTATAAACGCGATTTGGTGGAAAAGCCCGGCGACACTTTGCTGGAAAGCGACAAATGGGAGAACGTAAGTAAATTGAAAAATACCTCGACGTTTCCCAGCTTCAATCCCGTTACTTTGTGTTTCAGCTGGTTCGTTTCGGAGGGCAAATCGAACTCTCAAAAGCGAACTCGACGCGTCCAGGTAAATACAAAAAGTGCATTTTTCACTCCCAAAAATGTAGACTTTTTTTTTCATAACGCGACTGAATATTTTAGGTATCGAAAAAATCTTGTCGCACTCGGGCTCGCCGGAGGAAAAGCTCAAAACTTGGTCGGATTGGCATCGAAACTTCCTGCCTTTTCTATCGAATTTCACGGACAATTTCAACTTGATTAACGAAGCAGCTGCGGCTAATGGTAAATACTGCAATTTCGTTGATAAAACATTTTCTTTTTCTTTTCTTTTCCTTGTTTTGCAGGAAAAGACACCGCGGAATCTTATTGGGAAATGTTGTCGGAGTTTCCGGCTGGGTACGCCGAATTAAAACAGAAATGGGACTACATTATTCCGCTGCATAGAAAAATCACCAAGTACGTGAAAGGCCGGTTGTTGCAAAAGTACGAGCTGAAAAATGACGCGATTCCTGCACATTTACTTGGTAAGTTTCGCTGATTCTTGAATGCTAAAATGCTCTTTAAATTCCTTGGAATAAAGTGGTTTTTTCGGTTTTTATAGGAACATTGGAAGGGTACGACTGGACAAATTTAGCTTCCGAAATTATTCCTCCGTCCAACATCATGTTCAAACTGAAAAATAACTTGTGGGAAAAGGTAACTTGGTAAAATGAAAACATCATTCATCGATTCGTTGAATTGAAAAATCATTCACACTTGTTTATCCACGAAAGTAAATTTTCTAATTTTTCCAGAATCTCCAAGGGAGATCATTGTACACTTCGGCAGCTGCTCTGAGTTCCGCTCTACTGAAGCAAGGTCCATTGGCAGAATTCTGGGAAGGCAGCGATTTCAAAGCGTCCTGTCCCCCTCGATTGTTCAGCTATTGCAGAGACGGCATGATGCGGTTGGTACAAAATACCACGCGTCATTTTTCTTTTCTAAAATTCCTTCCCATTTTCCAGAGTTTCGACATGCGCGGAAGCTTCCGTGGCGAATTTTCTCACAGCCCACAAAAACGTGGCAAAAGTAGCTCTACGTCAGATGACGAGGAACACTCCGCTCTTGACGGAAATGAATCGATATTCAGGTAAACAAACACAATGCAAAACATGCATTTGGGGTTGAAAATTAATTTGCGTTTTTTTTTGGAATTCTAGCTTTGGAAGATGGCCTGGCGCAATTTTTTTCCATCGTCTCAGTGAGCCCGGCTTGGTTATCGTCGCTGAATTTATTGGACAGTTCCGAGGAGAGTGATAAAATTCAAATGGTTTCTTTGATGATTACAGCACTCGATGTTTTGCCCAGAATTGCTTATTATGTCGCAGCCGATATCTGGAGATTGGATTCCATTCGAGAGAATGTAACGGATTTCGACGATGCCGTATCTTCTTGGTGGCGACACAGGTACAACATATTTTACAGCACAATAAGCTCTCGTTTATTTCAAGCCGCTGGTCATATAAACAATTCATTTGGAAGATTGATAAACGAGAGTTTATTGAGAAAATGGAAATTCACTTTCTTACTAGTCGTATTTTTTTTCAAAATCCAGGCTGGAGTACGAAACCGTAACGTCGAGCGACCAAAGTCTTCCATCTTTTTTATCCGACGAGAACGTAGCGAACAACAGACCTTATCTCTCGTAAGTCACAAATTTTTCCTCGAAGAAGAAGCAATTGTTCACCGAGAAAAACTTGTCTTTTCAGGAAAGCGCTCGGAATAATTCTGGGATTCCAAATGTACGAGTACGTCATGGGATCGACGGAAGTTAGACAAGGGAACATCGATCATCACTTGATAAACCGCAATTTTGGGTGAGCTTTGAAATATTTCGAGATAACGAGCTTTTAACGCACTCTTCGACGTTACAGGAAAATGATGAAGAGAAACGGGGAAATGCCGTGGCCCCGATTGGTAAAGTACATCGACATAGATTCCTTATCCGTGGACCCTTTGCTATCGTATTTTTCACCGCTGGAAGAATACCTCGAAGAACTGGAAGACGAAGATTTGGACGTGTCGGCGCTGCGGGAAGAGGAAGTTCGATTCGAGAAATCCGAGGACAAGTTCCGTCAAATGGTCAACGCGCCAACAACGACGACGACGTCGACAACGACGACGACGACGACGACGACTTCGAAACCCACGACGATAGCCAGAAAAAGCACGACGAGCGCGACAGCGTCGACCCAAAAACCCGGGACGGCGACGACGAATGCGAATGCTAATGCGAATTCCGTGCAGTCGGTTCAAGCGGACAAGCCAGGGAATTTGGAAACGTCGAAGGAAAAGGTCATTAAGATTAACAAGTACGAAGAGCTGCTGAAATCATATCAGGAAAAGGAGCAGAACGAGCAGGAGTTGCAACCGAAGCACGAGACGAAGAAAGCGATCTACGCGGTCGGCGGGGTTTTGTTGGCGACTATTTTAATTTGCGTTATCGCTATTTTCGGCAAGCGACGATGCACCAGAGTGCCAAAGAATAGGAGATTTGTATGAGGACACGAGATCGGTTTGCACGAAGTGAACCGCGAAGAAACTGTAGCGATGCAAACTTCGACCGTCTAAATTTTTGTGAGAGAAATTTGGACGGTCGAAGGGTTTTTAAAAACGGAGTTACGATCTTGTTGTTACGATCTCATGAATCATGTTCCGAAACTTCTGTTTCATTTTTAAAGGCTAATCTTTAATCGAATTGATTTGTTATTCTGTGATGAAATTGTAATCTTTGTATTATTTTTTAACACTTGATAACAAATGTGATCGTAACTTTGATTTTAATGCGGCAAATGTTACAATGTTTTCGCGGTCACTGCGAATGTGGTGCAAACCGATCGTATACGAATTATTGCTATTTTCGGGAATCGAAGATGCACTAAGGTGCCAAAGAATAGGAGATAATATTTACTGAATTTCAAACGTTTTTTTAATCAAGACTGTTTAACCAACCTATAAATTTCAAAATTCACAAGAAAATCTTGCTTCGATCTGAATCGTTTTTTTTAAATATTGTAAATATGTTTTTATTTGCGTTGTATTTAATAAGCGTCTGCCATTGTAAGTTGTACTGTCATTGAGTTAGGATGACAGTATTTTATTTAAGATACTTTTCGACACAAAGTATTGGAAGCGAAACGAATTTAAAACATTCCTTTTTCCATGTTGGTTTTATACTATAAGATGAAATTGATTATATTTTTATAAAACAGTAATGACTGTGTGCAATGTTACCGGTGCCGATTCAAAAAGCTGAATAACTTTTGGTATAAGAGAAACATGGAATCAAAATGTCAATGATGAGAAATCATACTAAGGGTATTACGAAAACGTAGCTTTTTAGTAACTAAGTAAAAATAATTGTACCGATTTCTCTGTAAAAAATGCGAACGAACATTAATTTGTAATTCGCAATTTGCATATTTTCGATTTTTCTAGAATGAAATGTTTCATCTAGGAATATCAGTAGAAAAATTGGATAGATTTAGAAAATATTCGCGCCACTTGCGAAGAGTGGTTCTGGTTCCTCGACTATGGTGAAAAGAAATTGGCAATTTCGTATGAATCAATTGAAATTCGTATTGCCGATTTCTGGTGGTGTAAAAACACAGTGGCTCAAATATGATTATGCGACTCGAGCATTACTAGTTTATAAGTCGTACTTTTTCATACTTGTATTAAATTCCGAAGCGAATCGAACTCCGGTGTTGAAATATTGAATTAATATAATACGTAAAAGTCGAATTCGATTGAGATGAAGTGAAAAATGATCGATAATGCAGTATTCAGCGTTCGAAATTACATCGTTCTCGTCAACTTCGGCTTTTAACAGAGTAGAAAATATCAGGGTATTTTTGTACAACTCATTAAGCCGGAACGCGTGCTTCCATCGTTCACACGCGCAATGAGAATTAACATTAACTCCGCACATGGACTGTGTATATTTATATTTTTCTAAAACTATTTATTACGTAAGGATAAGGAAAAATCATCAACCGCGTATACGTTTGAACGGGTAGTACGGGTAGTTGACTTTTATGCATCACTTATTTTCTCCGAGTACTTGTAATCTTTCATATATTATTGCATTTGTTTTAGAGAAAAAGTTATGTAAAATTCGATAAGATTCTAGTCTAGGCATACTTTTCTTTTCGTCTTTTTAGTTGCGCGTGAAGAAATTTGCAGAATTTTTGTAACGATGAAAAAGTTTGTTTCTCTCTTTTACGAAAATGATATTTTGATTTTTAATCGAGTTCTAAACTATATAGTTATTATACGTAATAAGAAAGACTCTGCCGTGAGTTATCCTATGCGGCGCCTGCTCAAAAGAAGATTTAAAACATGTACCTCTAATTTTCGAGTCATTTAACGCAAACTTTGTAATACTTTACACGTAGGTGATGATCGAATTTATAAATATATTGTTACAGCGTCACCAGCGCACAAATTTTCTCTTGTATACAATACCTAATAAAAAAATTGTATTACAAAATATGGTCTTTATCAAATCCTGACAAGAAACTGACAATATTATAATTGGAACTGAAACTGTACGGGTAATGCAGGGAATGCGTTTTTAATTTATTCTCAACTCTTCAATTTTTACTTTTACGCGCTACGAAACAATGCATGATTAACAGCAACTCGATTCCCTGCAATTCGAAACGAAAGACAGGAAATCAATATAGGTGAAAGCTTATTCCGAAAATCGAATAGGAAATCAAGTAAATTGCACATGTCGAAGTTGTACAATCGAGTTTAAAGTTCATTTCGAGCGCGGAACATTGTTAAATGAATCTTTTTTCAATCTCGAATAAAAAACTGTGTGAAAAAAAAGTTTTCTTTATATCAACGAATACTTATCTTGAAAACGTCGACGCAAAAAAAAAATTAGAAATTAAAATTGAGGATGGCGAAGCACGAAAATGACTCATAAAACAAGGGGGAAAAGAAGGAAGATTATTTCCGCCTTCCAAGATCCCCGAAGATTACGCACATTTTTTCTCCACATGTGCAGAAGCGGTGAGCAATCGACCCTCCTAGAACGCGGAAAAAATCAATACGCGGACAATCGCGTTTCGATCGACGCCTTGTCCCGCTCCTCAAGCCGAAATTCCTCGAAAATTTGATTCCGATTATACTTGACAGCATTTTTCCGCGCCTCCCCTCTTGAAATCCCATAAAAAGTCCCATCAAATCACATTCAAATTAACGAAAGTGGGTACTCCGGGTCGAATTTTTAAAAGGGCAAAGCACACGCGCACTACCCCGCGCGCGAAATTTGAAAATGTGCAAAAACAAGCGACGATTCGCGCGATTGAAAAAGTCGATTTTTCGAGAAATTCCAAAACGAATAAAAACATGCCAACTCTGTCAGATTCGCATCGATCTTTTGACAAAAAGGCGAAAATAAAAATTCGATCTCCGCTTTCGCATAGGAATCGAAGCATGCGCAAATAGGGGTTGTTGCAGCTCAAAGGGAGGAGTTCGTATCCTCTCGCTCGTATCAGGCCGACTCGGAATGCGATTCTGAATCCGTGCAACTATCAGAAGCCCGTGAAATCTAACGATGCTTCTTTAAAATCGTAATGCGCGACCGCGGCGTGATAACGCGCGAGTGCCCGTGTGCCAATTAAAAACGATGTCACGAGTGTGACTGAAGGAGTTAAGGGCGCAAAGCGTTCTAAGAATTGATCGCAGCGGGCTCCCCCGACGTCGCCATGAACGTGAGTAGTCGAGCCTGTTTCTATATTCTCGTTGCACATTTATTTTGTCATTGTCGTTGCCTATGAATGGACTTGTATTTCGCGAACGCGACGATGTCGAAACGTTTCGTGGGTTTTACGAGGAACAAAGAACGAGTCGGCGAGCCCGATGCGCGAGGTGAACATACGCGCACTACGTGGGGTGCAAATTATTACGCGGAACCTTTCTTCCGCGGAAATCGAGCGCGCTTCTCCGGGGCTTTTTTTAACCATTCTATGATCAATTTTTATTGTATTTGCAACAAACTAAATCAATGAGAAATCAAGCCAGAATCGTTTGAATAAGAACAGTAGGAAAATTAAGTAAATAATTGAAAAGCATTTTTTTCAAATTTTAAGTTGTTGAAAAAATATTGGAAAGGAGTTCAATTGATACTGTAAAGTTTAATTTATTTATACACCAAATTTTTTAAATTCAAAGTTTTGAATATTCTGATAAAGAAGTGTGGTTTCTGTTCAACCAAAATCGTTGAAAAAATCGATTAAAAAGTTAAATAATTCTCAAAAAATATGAGCAACGATACTCAAGATTTACCCATGAAAATCGCAAGAACGAGTCAAGTTGTTTTTCAGGGAAGTCACAGTTTTAATCCGACTTGTACGTATCCTCAGTCGTTCCACATGTGTTTTGTATTGAATGGCCCAGAGTTTACTCAACACAAAACTCCACTTGGCAAGCGATGATGCTTTTACTTGGAGCATTTCAAAACTCGCTGGTTCCCATTTCCCAAATATTTCGGTGTAGAATCACGCACTCCCAACAAACTGGCAAATACAACTTTGTCATCTCGACTCCCGAAATTGCTTTTACTAGTGGGGCCTTTAAAAAGAGTAAATTTGCACTACAAGGAATTGATAGGGAGACAAATTAACGTGAAACTTGTTCTTTAATTGCAAACATCGGAGTAAATAATTATTTGGTAAGAAAAGTGCCGTTCAATTTCATCTTGGCAGCGGCTTTGAGCATCGCAATGGAAATAAAACGTGAAAAAAGCGTGAAGCTCGCGAAGTTCGTCCCAAAATATCGGCGGTCTTCGTCACGCACACGACCCTCGCAAATAAAGCTGCAAAATCGATGTAGTAAGCTCGCTTCAGAAATAACCCGCCACATGCATGCCGAGAAAGTTCGACTTATCGCCCCTTCCCGTATATTTAATATCACTCAACTGGAGCGCTGTTTCCGCCATAAAAATCACATGCATTATTATTTTCCTCTCCAAATCCTCGGAGTGAAAAATCACTCTGGATTTTTTTATCCTCGGTTCATTGCTCTTTTTTCGTATTTTTCAGGTCCTCGCGGCAGACATAATTCGAGGGAACTCGGAACGAATCGGTAAGACGAAATGCCATTCGAAAGCGTACATACATTTAGAGAAAAATCTCGTGAAAAAGAAACAGCCGAATGAACTTGTTATTCGGAGTTCGAGATTGTCCTTGAACGTGACGAGTGCTCCGATGGTTTGCATCGGTCAAGTACTCGATCGAAATGCAACCTCTCAAAGATTAATCTCAATATTATAACTTTATCTTGATAATGAAAAGTTTAGGCACGCCAATATTCTTTTTCAAAGAAGCAAAAATGTTTAATTCGATATAATCAGGGCGCATGAAATTATTCTTGTCGCGTTCAAAACCAAAATAAGGGTTTTGAACGTGATTGTTATCGTTTGATTGATTTCGATTTGGATTAAAATATTAGCAAAAATTACATTGTAATTCTGACCGAATTTTTTTAATTGAACCGTAATTTTCCATTTTCAACCATAACTCGCACTACTTATAACCCAATCACACGTTTTTCGATCGAAGGAATCAAAGATCGTGTCATGTATACGTTTGCCGTTTGAAGAGCGTGGAATCCCCGACCAAGGGTGTGTTCAATGGGCGCAGAACAAACACAAAGCTGCTGCTGCTGCTGCTCTATTCTGGCCGGGAGCCGTGGGCATTTATTAATAGAGATTAAACTCCGGGTCGTGTCGTGTGCAAACGTTTCTCCCGCGCAACGCTGCTCCGGCAGTGCAGTGCTGACTTGGGAACCGCGACACAACGCGCAATTGTCATCGCTTGTTTACCGGCTTTGTTTTCCCGTACGCCTCGATTTTTCTTGTGCATTAACTTGACCGAAGTGGATTACCAAAAAAAGTGCATCGAATAGTGAACATTTCTGGTTGGACATGAAACATATTTCCAGACTTTCAGGGACATTTTTATCGGATTTTTCCAAATTCCATTTGCCTTTTTCGTCACGGTTCTTTTCGTTTCGCTTCATCCGGTCTGCGCGGCGAGAGGCTCGACGCGGCGTCCCTTGTCTTTGTCTCAATTATCCGATGCAATTGGTACGCCGGAGATCGCGTCCAGTGACGTAATCGCTTTTATTATTGACAATGAAGATGAAAGAACCGTGCCAGAAGGGACCCCCCGCGAGTCATTGTATCAAGTTTCGATATCATCCTCATTCTCCGTAACTCGAGAGGGTCAACGCTTGAGAAATTCCACTTTTTTCGCATTTAATTACAACGAACGATGAAAAACGAAGTTTAAACGATGTCAAGATTGTTTTTCATTTCATTTTATCGAAAGCGAGGTTTTTAATGTATAAAAATTCTTATTCGAAATCTTTCGATGCCTGCGAAAGAACGATATTTAAACGGTAGAACCTTTAATTAGCATATTTATTGATGTTAATCCGCGTGACATCGTAGTTGGGTAATGCAAAATCGCGCCGTCATGCGCATCAATCGAACGACTTCCCACCCGCGATTACACTTATCGCTCTTCCGTTTGAGCGTAATATTTTTATTTATTATACACATTGTAATTTATTAAATAGTGTAATTTAGCTCATTTGCTAACGTTCAAACGAATAATAATTAAGTTGAATTTATTTTCGATCAGTACTTGCAGTCAATGTTTAATCACAAACGAATAATCAAACGTCTCTATATTTTCAATAAACTCATCGTCAAGAGTAAACTGTGGAAACCAATGTTATTTCGTGGAGAATTTATCCCATTATTGTGTCATGAATCATGATTTTTTAAACATGAATGCTGCTTTCAAGGATTTTTTATTTACAATTTTAAAAATTGATACAAATTACAAAAGAGGTCCACTTAAATGAAAGTGGATTGTGTGTTGGTGTTTCTATGAGTCTGCTTTTATCACCAGTTTTTCATTCATCAAACAAATTCGAATGTAGGCTTATGATTATTATTATCCATTGAAACAATGACTCGCCACAAATTTTCTAGACCTTGAAAAAGAGCAGAAATTGGGTCCGGAATTTTTGAAAAATGTCTCTGAATCTCGTAGAATACGCGTTTCTTCGAAATGCGTGTTTTTTGAAAAACGTGTGTGTATAGGAAATGAGAAACGCGTGCCTCGATAAATCCGGGACAGGAAATAGACGATTATAATGTAGCGGACGATCGAGCAAAGGATTTAACAAATGATGATAGTGCTCCTGCTTTGCGTCATAATGAAGATCGCAGAGTTTTCCGTGGGACGGACGAGCCCCTCTTTGGTGGCTTCGGGCCAGCATCCACAATGCTACTGTTACAGAAAGAGACGCCTCGAGAAAAAATACAGCGACAGATGCAAAAAAAATTACAGGAAACGTAAGATTGCGAAACGCCTTGATCTTTATCGGCAAAAATTAATCATCAATTAATCAACTCGTCAATTTTCCATGGAAAAACAAACCGAGTTTTACCCTTTTTTCCATCTAAATTCTTCAGAACGTGAAATTTCATTTTAAGGCATTTTTACAATTGTGGATTATAATCTCGAGCGAGTGTGACTCACGTGTCTCTTACTTAGAAGCTGAATTGAAGGAATTTAACTGATAAGATGTGATAACTGACAAGTCTGGGAAACGGTATTCAATGGTTTTTGTTTTATCTCTGGAGCTAGAAATGTAGCTTTTTCGTGGAATCATTCATGTTCGTCTGAAAAAATTTCACGAATAATTAATTATACATCAATCACACAAGTGGTTGAATTGAGTAAAACATAATATGTATAAGTCAAGGAGTAATTTCATTTTTCTGCTACTTTTTATTCATATGAAAATCAATTGAAATTACAATTTCAACTTTGATGCTTTGACCATTTTATTACAATTTTGTAATAAAATTTTTTTTTCAATTTTTTTCGCAAAGTTTCAACTTTTCCATGATTTTCTTCGATCGATTTATATGAAAATGAAAATGAAAACAGTGAAATGCATGGCACTTCGATTGCGACAGAACCAATACTTCCAGTCGCATATTTGGCAGTATCGAGTCGATCGCGTTTTCTTATTTCCAAATGCGCAAAGCTCGTCGGCAATTTGCGCGATTAAAACTTTCGATCGTTGAAATAATTTAAAATCCAAGCGTTTTCCCGGCAAATATGTAACGCGACTCGAAGATCTTGCGGTTTATTATTGACAGTATAATTATATTTGCGACCGGGCGTATTGATTTCTTTCGCGTCGTCAATGTCTTTGTTTCGATCTATTCCTAAGGACAATAGAGAGTGCCCACATCTTAAGGCACCTTCATTCCCACGCGAAAAAATGTTTATTCTACGACGAAATATTCATCGACTCTGATTAAATTTTTTTCCACGCGTGTAGCATCGCTCGATGCGACAAAGAAAAATATCCGTAAGCAGAGCACGCTTCGTGTCCGTTTCCGCTTCACGCTTCGTCCCAAAATACAACGAAACTTCATTTCGTTTATACTCATAACGTTCAGCGAAAACTTTCATTAATAAACGCGCGCGCATTTTTTAAATCCCACGTCGCGATCGCGTGTGCGATGAATTATCTCAGTTCGTTATGTTGGTGGGATCGGCGGCGCGGACGTTGGGGGGGGGGGCTAAAGGGGAAAGGGAGGGGGAAGACGGTGACGGGTGACTACTCGCGCAGTCGCGAGTCGCGAGCAAGTTTCGATGAGGTGGAGAAAACAGAAGGCAACTCGGAAGCCTCGGAGTTTGTACGTTATCCCTGTTATTTCGTCAACTGTCATCCCAAGGAAATAACATCGCGATAACAATTCGTGGACAGCGCAAAAAATTCCCTCAAACATGCTCCGTGTATCACGCGCGGATACAAAAAGTGTGTCGTTCGGGCAACGATGATCGAGATCTCGATTGCCATGTAAGGTTAGTGTGTGTAATATACGCGACAAACTCAGCTTGTCACAGTCTTTTCCTCGTAGAAAGTTGTTTTCATCAATATTTCATACAAAAAACCGGGAGAAGTGCGAGCCGTTCGGCCACGGGAAAAGATCGACGATCGTTCATTGTTGACGATCGATATTTTTAGCGATTTCATTGAAAAAATCAACAAAAACAAAACGAACGTAGCAGAATGAATTCATTTGAATCGAATAGCGAAAGAGATTGTTGAACAAGTCGGTGTATCTTTTTATCGATTTCAGTGAAAATAAATAAATTAATTGCGAAAAGAGAAAAATGGGACGAGTAATTTTATCAGCATTGTTTTCTTAATGGAATGCCGAGTTACATAATTTGAATTGAAGGTTTTATTGATCAATTTTCAACACGAACGCGAATGCGGCTTTTTAGGTCGAGGAAAAAGTTGGAAATAAAAAAGAAAATCACAGAAGCAGTATTGACTCTCTCTTTTTGATTCCCCAGGTAATGCCAAGGGAGCTGCGACAATGGAGGACCCACAAACTCCGGGCTCCGATTGCAATTCCAACCCCGCTGCGGATCCCACCCTGCAGGATCTCATCGGCTCCGAATTTGTCCAGGACAACTCCGAGTATCAGTGGTTCATCGACTACAGGTGAATCTTCGAGAACGCACCCACCCAAAAGCATGAAAAAGTCACGGAAAAGTGGAATACCCGGCATGCTTTTTACAATAGAATTGGAAAAAATCGAAATTCTCCCCAAACTCTCATTAATGCGACTTTGTTCTCAAGTTACAGAGATGGAGGGTTGCACGTGCACCCTAGCGTTCTGTCTTCCCTCTCGGCTTCGTACAGCCAAGACGATCTTGGTTACTACAATGACCTCGCGCGCAATTTGGACGCCAACCTCGCCGAGGTCGATATGGAGAGTTTTCGAACCGCCGACATTCATACCTTGCTCACGGCGCTGCCCGCCATGTGTACGGATCCGGTTCAGCGCTCGGAGGTATACGATAAATCGCAAATGTTGATGCTTGAAATGGAAAAATAGCGCGCGAAATGTAGAAAATTGTTAAAAATTGGCCTAATGTTTTATGGCAGTTTAACTACCAAAGGGAACGTTATGCGAGTATATCGAACTCGGTTATGGAAAAGCTTGACGTTGGTTCGTCAATCGGGCCTCATACCAGCAGTCAGGTATGATTATTGACTGCCTCGGCAACACGATGTGACAGCTTTTTTAACAAGCCTCGATGAATTTAACGAACGTTCCTTTTTTCCTTTATCCACTGACTTGCTCGATGTCGACACAGTCTTGGGGACATTCGTGTTTTCGTGCATGCCCGCGTACAGGAATGTCGACAAATTCGGGAAAACTTGATGTGGATTCGCTTACGCGGATGAAAAGCGAGTGGAATTACATTGAGGAACGTTTTTTGTTTCTAAGGGCGAAGACTCGGCGTGCTCGACGACGGACACGATCTCGATCTGCAAATCGTCCTTGTTGTTTTCCCCGGTAAAGGAGACGCCGGTGTTGCCTCCGGGTGGCAGTTACAGCGTCGACTCTTTGGACTGCGAGGACATGCTGCTCACCTGTCAGACAAACAACAAAAATAATTATACGATCGCGTTCGAGGGCAGCATCGCCATGTATTCCGATGGTTCCCAGGACTTTGAAGCTCAAGGTAAATCCTTGGATTTACTTTTCCGTTGCTTACATTTTTAACGCCACGCTTTGTATTTTCCCAGAAAAAGCCAAAATTTGCGAGACGCCGGAAAACTACTACAAGGACACGGACATCGCGGACTTGAAAAACATGTTGGATCTATCAATGGCCTGCTCGGATTCTAAAATTTACACGACGTGGAGCAACTTGAAGCACACTTCGATCAACAAGGCAATGTCCCGGCATCCCTCGGGAAACAACAATACGATACCAAATTTCCTGCAGGAAACGGGAAACTTGACCCTGCAAGCGCATAAGAGAAGCCAAAGTTTGCCGGATCTGAGGAAGACCCGAGTCTTGCGAGACATGAACGTTCCTCTCAACTTCTCGGTAAAACGAGCACGTTTTTATATTAAAACTGTAGTAAAACGAAAAATTGTCTTTTAGGTCGATTCGGCCGAATCGAGTAACCACACGGCCCAGTTGCACAGTTCCGGGTCCGCGATGAGTCGCTCGACGAACGATTCGAGCTCCGACAGTATGGGCAACGCGTCGAAAAAGCTTCAGAATCTCAGCCTGGTGAAGCTATTTATGAAGCAGAAGAGCATGAGCGTCGAGGGGATGAGTTTGACGTTGGACCAGTCGGACTCGGCGAGCGACGGGGGCTGGCCGACGGGCACGAGCTGCAGCGACAGCGGCACCAACACCGAAACGCAGATCCCGAATCGTCGAAATATTAATCGCCCAAGAAACGACTTTTCCATCAACTGGCTAAAGACCGAGAGCTGCGATAATGCTTCAGCGGGCAAAAAGGAGGAAATCATGGCGTCATCCGTCTCGATAGAGGAACTGACCGAGGAATCGTCCAAGTCCGCGATGCCGGCGTCGCCCCGCAAAGCATGGGAAAAACCGTGCCCAGTCTCGAAAGCCACCGGGATTCAAGCAGACATCGAGACAGAAGAAAACGGTGTCCAAACATCCTTGATTTACCCGGAGCTCATGGACAGAGTTCCTTACCTGCAAGAAAAACTAATGGACAAAAAACCCGTCTACATTGTATACCCAAACTACGCGTTGCCAGATTTGTCGTTTCTCAATTCCGACGAAAAGTTTAAGAACGTGGCGCTGAAACCCCAGGGTTTCAGCAAGGAAAACGTCGCGTGGAAGAGGATGGGGAAAAACCGGCCTTTTTCCTGCAACGACATCGACGCGCTGAAGCAGCGCGGGTTTGCCCACGTCAAGGACTGGGAGAGTCTCACGTTCCTTTTGCCCAGCGAATACAAGAAAGTCTTGCAAGACGTGCCGGAACTCTCGAAACACATCAAAGCTGGGGAAGAGGTTGAGGCGTCGTTTATTCTTACATTAAAACTCGCTCCGTTACCGAAAATTATGGCTTAACCGTGTTCTTTTTTTAGGCGAAAAAACCGCTATTTTGCCTGTCGCCGCCGATGCAGCAAAGAAGAAGAACAATCAGCGATATCGTGCCCAACATATCATCTTCTAGTAGCACGACGACGCAGCCGTCGTCGGGTTACCGGGGCTCTTCGACGATTCTCACCGACTCCTCGACGAACCAGCAGATTCTCTCGAGCAACACCGCGGCTAATCCTCTCTACCTTTACCGTTACGACAGCGGTGGCAGCTCGGAGACGAGCCTCGTGTGCCAGGATAAATTTGGCCAGAGCAAAACGAAGGGGCCGACGTTCCCGAAGAGGTCCGTGTCGTTGCCGTACGGCGAAAAGGACAAGGCGCCGCCCCGGCCGCCTCTGCCAAGGAGCATTCTGAGAAAGAACCGAACGACTGCTGGTAAACGCTGCAGCATGTTCGAAATGGGAAACGTCGAGGAAGTGAACGACCAGCAAGAAAGCAACAAGAGAATGTCGCTCCAGGAGCCGTATTACATGAACAACGATCTGCATGTTTTGAGACATGGGAGAATCGACGACTCCGACAAGGACGTCGACGAGATCGAGGAAAAGAATCGCGCGGGTTGGTTATTCGATTTCTCTTTGGACTTTTAAATAAATATTTTTAAAAAATTCTAACGTTTTATTTGGTAAAAATTGCAGAGAAATTGAAGGAGCTGGCACAGCAGGTACAACAAGAGAACGAGGCCTTGGAGAGTAGCGCGGAGGACATAAAGCAGCTGGAAGAGTTCTTGAAGCGTAGCGGATTCTCGTCCCAGAGTAGCGACGGGGACGACGAGAATTTGGATATTCGACTGAGGTCCTGCGTGCGCAAATTCCTGGGCCTGAAAATGAACAAGGACATCACCAAGAACATCGATATGGCCGACTCGCAAAAAAAGACTGTCAGTTTCGCCGTTAGCCAGGGCAAGAAGTTGATCAAGGACAATGGTTTACAGACGAAGCCTGTTGACTTGGAAGACGGCAAAGGTTCGTTCGGGTAAATGAAGAAAATGCATTGAACTTGAAATGCATTGAATGTGAATTATTTGCAGAGATGATGCGATCGGTGAAGAAAGCGGTGGGCATTCTAATGCAGTATTGGCACGCGGAGCCGGCGCACGGTCTGCAAATATACAGCGAGAAGAACGAATGCGCACAGCTGTGCGTGAGCAATCTCTGTCCAGCCTTGTACGCCGTGATGTGCGACGGTCTCAAGCCGTACCTGGACTCGGCCTTTGGACCGATCGCGAACAGCGTTTGGCAAGTCGTCGAGGCGTCCTCCCAACAAGGCCCTCTCACCAAAACGCTCAACGATCTCGTGCAAAAGATCAACGGCGAGGATTTCATGACCGAGGGCATGCTAAAGTTTCACGCCTTTGTCTTTGGCTTGCTAAAGTGAGTTTCGAGAATGAGGCAAAATAATTATGCGCCGAATAAATCGAGAATGATATTTTCACTTTATTCGTTGAAAGCTTGCGAGCACTGGATGCCTGGTTCGCGTACTTGTGCACGAGGGAATCGATTCTCCGAAAGCATTACAACGGCAACAGCTTGTTCGTGAATGCTCTTGCTTGCGTAAACACGCGAGAGGTCGTGGACAACTTTTTGGAAACGTTGCAGCCTTTGGCGTATTGCCCATTCCAGCTGGACCTGCTTTACCAATACAGACAACTGCATAACAGTTTTGGAAGTGTCCCCAATAACGTGGGTCCAAACGACATCTTTTCTTTGATTTATACAACACCACTTGCATCGATTATAAAACCCCGTGATCGTGCCTTTCTTTTTTACAGAGCGTCACCTTTCGAACTTTAGAGTCTCCGAAAAAGGAAAGTCCCGCCGACTCTTGCAACCTCATCTCGAGCCCGAGAAAAATACGTCCACGCTCCTCGTACATTTCTTACGTGTATGAGAAACAAGAGGCGGCTCTCAAAGCGGATCCGGGCAATGTCACGAAGAAGCGTTGGAGCAGTAATTTGCCACTGTGCTCGAGGGTATTCAACGTCTTTGAAAAGCGTGGATCCGACGATTCCGAGGACTACACGGACAGCTTGGAGCACTCCCCTTTGAACAGAGGCGCGAAATCAAAATCCTGTAAAAACGAGGAAGAAGAGGAGTCTGCTGCCCCGGGAGACATGAAATTCCGGAAGCTGCAGGAAAAGTGGGAGCTCATGGTCGGGAAAGAAGACGCAAAGGAGCAGACGACGGCGGCGGCAGCGACGACGACGACGATGACGACGACTCCGCCGTCACCGAATCGAACACCTACGAGCGCCGGAAAATCCAAAATCCCGCGGCTTCTGACGTCGCCGATAAAACAGCAGATTAGCCAGCCAAGGAACGCAAAGACCCCGATATCGGGGATTCCGTCGTTGCGCAAAGCCGCGACCGGGCAAATGTCAAAGGCCCCGGCGAAAAAGCCAGAGGTGCGAGGAACGAGCATCACGCCGAGAAGAACCAGCCGCGTCGATCAGGACAGCGCGCCAAGCACCAGGACTCATTTGACGCGGCCTAGTTCGTTACCCTACAAGACCTACGGAATCACCGCAAAAGAGAAAAATACCGTCTCGCCGCATAGACGAGCCGCGTCCACGTCTCTGCCCAGGCCGACTTCCGCTATCGCGGCGAAAAATGCGCCGCTTAAACAAACTCCAAAGTTAGTTACTTTTTTTCAGCCAAGTTGTATGTTGTTGCAAATAACATGATGAAAAAATGCCGTATTTTTGTAGGTTCGTGCGAGCATTGAGTCATCGATTACCTGCTGAAGAAGGACATTTGTCCTTCAACGAGGGAGATAAACTAAAAGTCATCCTGGAAGTGGATTCGAAATTTTTCCTGTGTGCCCGGGGTCAGCGGAATGGTTTGGTTCCGAGATCGTGCGTAAATGCAATACAAACCTAGCCCTTATCACAATAAGTCTAAAAAAAAAACAGTAGAAAGATCTCGAATGCGACGTGGAGGAAATATAAGTCATTTTTTCCAATCGTTCTTTATCGATCGAAAAGTAAGAAGAGTGCGCGAGGAGCACGAAATTGGGCAAATGCGTTTTACGTGTACTTGATATTTTACAAAATGGCGAAAGAAAAAATTTAAAAAAAAAAACAAATCGAATGTTTGAGTACGATGTTGCGTTTTATGTACAGTGTATTAAAGGGGTATTGCTTGATTTGAAAAAGGAGAAATTCTGATGCTTCGTTCATGTTAAGTTGCCAAGTATTATTGTTAGTCTTATTGTATCATGTGTATTATGATAATTATTATATAGAGGCATCGCTAGTCATAGGCTTTTGAACCAGATTGTATTTAAGATAATTCAGATGTAAATATATTGTGGAGATAATGCACTGTTTGAAGTTTGTAACGTAAACTTTATACTTTCGTTTACAAGTTTAATTTTCAACATTTATTTATTAAATGTTATTGTTTTGACAAATAATTTACAATTACGTATTTTTCATTTCTGTAAAAGAAACGCGTTTCTTAAAAACATTATTTTAATCTTAGAAAGAAAGGAAATATTTCGTTACAAATTTTAAGCATAAAAATATCAAGTAATAACATTCAGAACATTATTATTATTCTTATTATCATTAATATTATTAATGTAACTGTGATCATAGATGAGTAAGTTCATTGTGCGAATACGATAAACATTTCTGTTTTGTTCCCTTGCAGTCAGTCTCGCGATACGCACAAGAGCGTTTGCTTCATTTCGATCAACATTTTTACGAATTTCGTGCGGCTTTTTGTACGTTGTGATCCGAAGATGAAAAAAGTCATTTTTAAGTTTCCAAATCAAGCGATGAAAAATTTGTTGTCATTCGGTATAATTTTCAAGCTAAAATGCTTTGCGTTTCTTTTTAGAGCATTAGATATATGTTATTTCATATAGGAAAGAAGAAAGTTTGCAAGATTTTACAGAGACAAGCACGGAACAGAGTTTTGTACCATAAACATGTATAACTGATGTTGTTACTTTTATTAATTTTAATGCTAGTTTAACTAGACAATTTTGTTTGCCTATAGAGATTTTGTCTGCGTCTTTTATCGCCATTGTAACAAGAATTATGTCACTTGCTATTGTGCGTACGAAAAATTCGAACGAATATATTATACAAACACTTTTTCAAATTCGGCTTGCATTTTGTTACCCGCAAAAATCTTCACTCACTTTTTGTACATTCCCGAAATTTCTGAGCGTTGGCTCATTGGAGAGCGTATCCGATTCGAAAAGATTAAACAGATAGAATAAAATAACTCTAAATAAGATATTATTATCGAGGGTGTTTCATGTTCCAACAGGAAAAATAAAAGGGAAGGAAAACATAATCCATGAAAAGATATCGCTGAATTTGCCTTGGATCGTATTTATTAAATCGCAAATAGTAAAAACATACGATGTATATGTTTACATAAATAAAATGGCAATATGAAAAATTAAAAATACTTCAGTCTTATTATATATCAGGCTTGCACATGAGCCAGAATAATCCTGGAATAGTTTGACAGTATTTTAATTTGTTGTAATTATTAGTTGCCCTGCTGAAAATATCAATTTGGCAATTCCAAATAGATTTATTCTAAATGGTTTCAATTTATTACTCTGATGTTTACGTTATTTCCAAGGTCAAACGATTCGTCTAGTTGTGTCGTTGTACTCTGTATTCATCGGGGACCGATACAATGAAAAACACTTGGAAAATTTGGCCCCGAAAAGAACGTAAAAATAAGAGCAATTGATAACAAAAATAAATATGTATATCGAGTACGGAATAACGCTTCCAAAATCCGTCGCAGAATTTTGAAGGTACGCTTGCTTTGCATGTAGAACGTATTTTTAATAAGCAATTGCTTTTTTTATAATGATAATTTGTTTCGTATTTTTTCTTCTACTTTCTCGAAAAGTGATCCCTAAAAAAATTAATATCAGCAGCAATTATTTAAGAACATTATTAACTGGTGTAACTTCCAACCGGCAGAAAAAGACAGTTTTTCACCTTGTTAATCCGTCGATAACTGATTTAGCGTCGCCTCCGTGACTATTATTTGCATTTTTAAAGACAAGAAATTGTTGCAATTGAAATCCAGAGCAACTAAATGTTATTTTTTCAATTTCGTAGTGGTAACTTGCGGTGTCTCGATGTACATGACGAATACAAAGTACAATTTCGATGGAAGAAGACCCAAGGGTGTGGAGTTTATTTATCATTTCCGAGATAGTAAAGCGTGGACAAAACAAAAACGGTAAATGTATGTACAGTACTTCTCTTGACATTCGGTACAGTCTCATCATCCATTGCCGGGCACTACAATAATTGTTACATAGAAGTTTGCAAATTCACGAATCACTAGAAAAAATCGTTTGAAATTACAGAAACAAATAAATTATAAATAAAAATGCCGAGTTTGCCAGAATTGTTTTTTAATAATTGCACTGCATGTCGCATCTAAATGATTTTATTTGCATTCGTTTACAGATTCAAACAGCAAATACGACTGTTTCCTGCTTTTCCTTCGAGCAAAGAGCCAGGCTGCCAGATGGACACAAAACTGTAAAATGGATGATTTTTGGAATTTTTTTGATGTATATCAAGTTTATGGAGCCAGGAAACAGGAATTCGATAACACACTGAATTTGCCTTGGATCGTATTTATTAAATCGCAAATAGTAAAAACATACCATGTATACGTTGACATAAATAAAATGGCAATAAAAAAAAAACGAAAACTTTACGTATGCCCTTATCTTAATCTTACGCAGCTAGTAGAACCTATTTTGCAACACGGTATTTTGCAATATAAAGAAAAACGTCAACTAAAACACTGTATGTACCGCGGAATAGTGCAGAATACCGCATCGCAAACTGGCATATTTAGAGTAATTTGTGTCTTTTACGAAAAATCGAGCAGATTCACGCTTCTCAGATTCTTCGCTTAGCTCCCGATTTTCCACACACAAATGACAGAGCGCAATTCATGGAAAAAGACCCTAAAATATGATAAAAAAATGTCCGGGTACACCGGAAGCTCAGCGAATGCAAAAAGATTGTAAATATTCTTGCCATTCACGCGCAACAACACCGTTATCAAAATATGTAATACAAAATTCGGACGCATCAAATTACAATGAATACGCAAATGTATGCAGTACAGAAGCGCTGTACGTGCCCCCCGGGTCGTTCGTTCATACGTACGACGTAACATCAACCATAAGTGGTAATAATTTATCGTTAGTGCAATTTTAGGGCTCTCGGCTCATACGACTCAATAATAATTTCCCTCTCACGCATTCTGTCTTCAGGAACTTTTCCAATACTATATATACCCATGCAGCAGCATTACATAATATAACTGAATCCTTAAATTCATATAAAATAGAAAAGTCTCGTGTAAAACAATTCGTTGTTCATCAATAACTACGCAACTTATATAGACGACTATCAAAGGAATCTCCATTTGGCACGAACACGAAGAACGTATAATAATTATAAATATGTGGTTTTTTGTAATAAAAGCATGAAAAAAGTTTCCATCGGACAGTTTTTATTATTGCATTGTTTTTATTATCACTGGGAAAGGTCAACGTTATAGGTTCCAATTATTGGTGCGTGGGTAGGAACATTCATATTGCTGTGTAATCTCACGCTATTCTATATGGAGGGATAAGGAGATTAACGAAAATCCATTTCTTCTTTCTTGATCGAATAATAACGCGTTACGATTTCATGCATACCCTTAACATTATTTACAATAACCGGGCACCAGCGATTGAATAATCAGTTTCTAAAATCCTATCGATCGATCCTATCATCTAACAGCGAGTATCCTTGCAAAAAAGCTCCCTCATCTCCATGTTTGTTTTTTTTTTTCTTAGCAGGGGGATTTATTCATCGACGCATACGTTACTTACATTTTCGCAAGGAAAAATGCTAGTTACTTTGTCCGATAAGAGCCAGAGCAATCTCACGAGTCCCCAAGTTTGCGGCTGATTCATCATAAAAATAAAAACAAACCGTTCAACGCTCGCCTTACGCCTTACGTATCTAGTATAACAATGTACATAACCAGAGAGCAGACATATTTCTTGCTGGAATATTGTATCATGAAATTTGTCCGTCGCGGCAAAAAATGCCTCCCCCGAAAATTCGAGCGCTCGAACCGCGAGTCTCGGGGAAACATTTTTCCATCGTATCCATCCTCTACTTTTTGTACATGATAATTTTTCATCGATCAATGAAAAGCGACGATTACAAAGGATAATCTTGATCGAGCGGAAAATGTTAACAACGAATCGCTCGATGATGAGCTAGTTCGGGGTAAAGACTGAAAGTTTTACGTCTGCTTATGTACAGGATGCGCGTAAACACATCAATTTATCGACTATAAGAATTCGATCACAATAATTATTATCGATCAAGTATGATTTCGAGTTGTCGAATTAATGAAAAGAATAGGAAAATTTTTATTCTAACAAGTATCACATCGCATTTAGTCTTCTCTCGAATAAGCTTTAATTAAAACAATGATTATGACAGTCGATTAATGAATGTCGATCAATCGAGAACACACTTCTAAACGTAAAAGTTGGATTATTCACATAAAACGCAACGACCGATATCAACGGAAAAGAGCGCAACGTAAAGTATCTATTTGTCTGCTGTCCGATATGTCAGGGCCTTAAAACAGTGTAAAATTACATATTTATTAATAGATATTTATATATGTATATATATATATATATTATCTATGTATGTATAAATCAACCGTTTGTGATGTCATTAAAATATTATTAGGTACAACCGATTTTGTATGTCTTATGTTACGTTACGTCGGTGAATATATATACTATAAATATGATAAAGCAAGTACCATAATATGCTTTCATTACGCATTTGGCACCATCGAAATTAACGGAAACAAATTTTCCAAAAATGAAACACCCGACGCCGAAAACATTGCAATGGCAATTACCCTTGCAAAAGTATAAAAGATTGGCAGTGAGTCGTTACAAATTCTTCGATGTACAATTGTGCGCGAATGATCGTTTTTAGTCGGCTTCGTCATTTTCATCCTTTGGAAAATTGTCTCCGATAATCGAGACCCAGCTGCGCTCGAAATTACGCACATTACGATTGAACCGCGGCTCTTTCAACGAATTGTTATACAATTCTCGGAAAACAAAGTTACAATGAAAAGTTCGGTGACGGCGATAACAGCTCTAATGCTAATCAACAATTCGTGACAATTGTTAAGTAAATATAAAAAGCGTTTTCAACGACCGGTAGTGTTACAAAATTAACATATTTACAAGTTTTTAGTAAGCGATTACGGGAAGACTTTCAGTGGATTATCGAGACTGGGCGTACAAGGTACTTTGCGTTTTTTACTTCTCAAGACACAAATTAAACATTGTACATTCGAGGGCTTTTGAAAAAATCGCTTTTCTCAACTAATTGACGGTTAAGAATAATATAGGTTCCACTTTGCTCAGGCCAAATTCTTAAAAACATCCGTTTCTTTTTCCTCAATCCTATACTTGGCGTACATGCACGTATCAACGGAAAATATTTTTACAAGCAGCACAAGAACTCAACATTCAATCGGCTAAATTCGATCGGGTCTACCAGGTACATTGTAAAAAGGTGACATTTTTTAGCAAAAAAAAAAGTAAAATGCACTGCCAAGCAAGTGTCGCCATTGGCAATACTTTTCTAGCAGATTCCAAGTTACTTTAGTAACTAGAATTTACTACAAAAGTCTCTCTTTTTACAGTGATGCTTATGATTTCAGAATGGAATTTACTTTTTCCTTCTCGTAAACTCAACAAAATGTCGAGTAACAGTGTTTTTATACATTTAAAAATAATAAACCTTAAATGTATGATTTCTGTTCCAGATTATTTTGCAGTCGACAGCGGTGAATTCTTTCGGAAGAAAAAAATAGACCAGGTAAATCACGTATTTAAGGGTTAAAATTCACACCCTCGATCGATTGTTACATAATTTCTAAGTAAACCTGTCGTGCTCTACGGCAATAAGAAACGTCAGTTATGTACTATTATTTTTCGAATCTTATTTCGTTACTGAAAGAAAGCGTCTCCGTGAAAATATATGTATATATATTACGAGTCGTATAAAATCGAGTTTTCCGAAACGCTGAGAAGTAATCTTTGTGAAAACATTTCTCGATGATATGATACAAAATGTGTGTGTAACTAAAGTTTACGACTTGCTACTTTATACACGCAACTGCCTACATACTGGACTCTTTGGTGGTCATAGAGTCCGTGTTGTCGACTCGAATAAGAGCTGACGAATTCAGGACAAGGGCTCTGTTCAACGTAGCGACTCGTTCCATAACGCAGGATGCGGACAAACGCGCTTCGGCGTCGTGGTCCCAGCATTCCTCCATCGTGTCGCACAGTGCCAAAAGACCCTGAAAATTATGAAATCTTGAAAATCAAGTTCTTCCACTTTTACGGATTGATTCTCTTCTACTTTCACTCACGGGGTGGTTATGCCACGTTTCCAAAATAAGCGGCCTCTCTTTTTTCTGTACAACACTTTCTTGCATGTCTTCCAGGGTTGGATGAAGCCCGACCTCTTCTTCGAATGGCAATCTGTACTCGCCGATTGGACCCTGAATGAAAAAGTATAAAAGAGATTAGAGATTTTGTCGCCTTTTCTTAAAATCCATTTTCGATACGTACATCTTGTATCGTGCAACGCGAGGCCAACTCCCAGAGCACCAATCCACACGCATACATGTCGATACGCAGAAAAGAGTCCCTCGTAAAGTTTATCGCTCCTTCCAGAACTTCCGGTGCCATGTACCTTCGAGTACCCACCTTAAAAAAACAACTTGCTTTTAGTATTCGATGCAACTTCAGATTTTCGAATTGGACGTACGAAGAAACAAATGAACCGACCTGCCCATGAGTGTCGCCGCAAGGTTTTCCAGAATGAAATATCAAAGCCAAACCAAAGTCCGCTATGCAAGCGCTCATGTTTGACTTGAGCAGCACGTTTTTCGACTTGAAATCCCTGTGAGCGACGGCGGGTTTGTACCCGTCGGCCTTGTTCGCCGGGATTTCCTCGTGTAAGTGCATCAGCCCTCTGCAAGGAAATTGCAAAGAAATATTATGACGAAAAGTTTGGCGCATTCAAAGAGACTTGACGAAAGAAAAACCCACCTCGCCATGGACTCTGCGATCCTACACATTTCCGGCCAAGAGACGACATTGGCCTTGAGATAATCGCATAACGAGCCCTTCTCGTGATATGACGTGATAAGCCAGAACTCGGCCTGGAGACTGTCGCCTCTCTTCTCAACTCCAATGAAGCGCAGAATATCCTCGTGATCCATGTGGGCCAGCTTGAAGATTTCCTGCTCGGACTGCCAGGACTGCTTGTCCTGCATCGGAAAGACTTTCACGGCCACGGTATCGTTTTTCAACTGAGCTTTCCATACCGCGCCAAATCGGCCGCGGGCTTTTATCTCCAGAAGCTGAATCGGCCTTGCACCCATGTTCGGCGACGGATGCGGCAGCGGCGATGGTTCCAAAGTAGGAACCTGCATATTTTGACGAAATTATATTAGTATCCAAAGATGTATTAGATGACTGGGTATTCAAGCACCTCGTTAAAATAAGTCAGCCTTCTTTTGTGGTAACCCCAGTACAGAAAGGGCAGAATCACCGCGAGCATAAGCATAGGAATCGATATCGACAGTACGAGCGTTATCATCTGCTGTTCCGTGTTGGGAACTGGTTCGAAATCTGCAAAATACAAATCCTTTCGTTAAACGTATGCGAATAAAGGGCGAGCATTTCCTCGGAGTTTGGCAAACCTTTGAGTACAGGAGGCGAATCCGTGTACACGGGATTCCATGTGAAATTTTGATTGCACATGTTTCCATCGCAACAGCAGAAAAGATATTTCCCATCTGGTTTGGTCTCGATGCAGTCCGGTTTGTCGTAGCAATCCTTGTTGTCCATGAAACAGCCCTAATCAAACGCAAAACATAATTCGTTGTTACGAAACGTGTCTAGGTTCAATACAAAATTCAAAGGTGAAAAATGTTAATATAAATGTTATACTTTTAACACGATCGTGTTGATCTTTGTCTCGGGGTCTTGCTTCCAAAGCACGTAGCAGTGATTCCGCTTGTCCGGTTCCTGGGGAGCACATTCCGTATCCTGGGAACATCCCTCTTGGTAACTCGGGCACAAAGTCTCGTTATAAAATTCACACCGCGAAGATCCTTTGACATAATGTGCGCTTGTTGTTCCTAAACAAGCCAATTTAAAATTATTTAAACTTTTCATCGATTTACAACATACTTTCGTTTATTTTAATTCACCGGAAACGTAAACAACTAATTGACTTCAAGTTCAAAAGTGGCGCACCCTTGACCCAGGTAAAATAACCGAGAGTTTTAAATAAGTGGGCCTTAAATTAAGCGAAAAGAGGATATATTTGCGGGATGTGGAAATACTTTTTGGTCGAAATGTTGAAATTGGTGCTTATCGCGATGAATGATAGGAAAGAGCGCAAGGAAACGCACAAGGTACGGGAGCATTTTGAGCAGCAGCAGCAGGGGCATACACGAAAAAAGAAGACACGGGCTCGACGTGTTGATTTCTATATTTACCTAAAAACCCCAGGACGAGATATGGCAGTAACGACGTATACGCTGCCATTGTGAACGTATTAGAGAATCATAGCAGCAATTTCGAGTCTATTAGTTATCAAGCAAATTGTAGTTATTCTCCTTTCCGAGGTTTTTCTCTCTCCGTTGCACTTCCTCCGTCGCCGCGAAAAAGAGACGCACGTACATTACCCACGCGCGCACACACGCATACGTACACTCGCGCGCGTACAAAAAAACACACGGGGGCTCACATCATTTTCATCTCGATTTACCGCGAGAACGCATCGTTCCCGGGACGAGTTTCTACTTTGCGAAGCATCAGAAGGATCTCCCAACCGATCGCGCTTTCCATTCACTGCTTTTTCCCAATTATCGCGATAGATTCGACTTTTTTGCCATTTATTATAAAAATACACGCCAAAAAATGTGTGTACCCGAGATCGACGACGTCAAATTAGGCGAGTCGCTGAGAACACTAGTGTTGACTGTTGCTGCTGCTGTTGCTGCTGCTGCTGCTGCCGCTGCTGCTCTTCCGGCAACGTAGCATTTCGAACCTTTTGGCGGGAATTTGCAAAAATCCTCGTATTATGTACTATTTTAGCTGCGAAAATTAGCAAACAACCATCTAATAGCAATTACACTATTGCTAATAACAGAATTACGCGTTTTAAACAGTGGTTTTGATTGTTTTTTTTCTTTTTAGCCTTTGATTGCGTTCAAAATTGAATTCGAAAAGCGATCGAATGGGATGATGGATTCCGGAAATCGAACACTTGACAGCTTCTCGATGACAGCCTCACACAGTGACTCGCGTGTTTCTGCGATTTTATAAGGGGTACAAAAACCATTCATTCCGCAATTTCTTCATATTTCGACTTGTGAAAGTTACATAGTTGCCATCGTTCGGAAATAAGAAAACAAAAATGAGTAATAGAAAATGTGTTCGTCTTTTGAGCGGTCACGATATGCCGCTCGTTGGATGTAAGTTTGTTGACAAACATTCTCGATCTAATCAAAATCACTTGGAGCGCACTTGGAGTGCTTACACAATACAAACTCGAGTCTTAAATAAGTGAAAATTAAAAGAAATGAAAGTGGAAGCACAATTATAGAGCAATAATTAAAAAGTGAAAAAAATGGCAAAAAAAACAAAATATATTCTCAGGTAATTTGTAATAATCAATATATTTGCAGTTGGAACCTTCAGAATCCATGGTAAAGAGCTGATATTCCAAGTGGTGGACCAACTATTGAAAGTTGGATATCGCTCGATCGGTAAGTTTTTAATAAATCTATCAAGAATGAACAAAAGAAGAATAATAAAATGATGAATTTCACAGATACGGCTGCAGTCTACAGAAACGAAGCAGAAATCGGACAAGCTCTGAAAGAATTGCTCCCCAAGTACAGTCTGAAACGCGAGGACATCTTCATCACCACCAAACTCGGTGCGGAAAAATTAAGTGTCGCATTTCATCGTTTAATATTTCATCGTCGTTCTCAATCATCAATTTTACGAAATCATAGATAAGCACAGTTGTAATTGCTTTTGCTATATAATCTCGATTTTTGCAGCACCGGAAGATAACGGAATCCCGGAGAACATCGAGAAAGCAGTGCGGAAATCTTTGCAATCTTTGGGCACTACGTACATAGACTTGTACTTGATCCATTGGCCTGGAGCTGGGAGACTCGACGAGAAATCGCCGGAGAATCCGAAACGTCGAGAAATCACGTGGAAGACCCTGGCAGAGCTGCATAAAAGCGGCGTTTTAAAATCTATCGGCGTCTCTAATTACACGACCAATCATTTGAAACAACTCTTGGAAAATTCTTACGATATAAAACCCGCGGTTAATCAAGTTAGTTCTTGAGTACGATTTGAATCCACTTTCAGTGATTCACGACTTGTTTTAATGGCCTAATTGTTTGGTTGAAAGGTTGAGTTGCATCCGTGTTATCGTCAAAAAGAGCTGAGAAGTTTCTGCGAGAAAGAAGGAATTCACGTTCAGGCGTATTCTTCTTTAGGAACGAGCTCGTCTCAAGACCTGTTGAAGAACCCAGTAGTTTGCAAAATTGCTGGTAAACTCGGCGTTTCACCCGCGAGACTGCTTCTGAAATGGGCTTTGCAACAAGGCATTGGTGCGATTAAATCGATGAAATCAAACTGTTAATTAGGGTTGATGAGTTTTTTTAACGTCTTGCACTTTCAGGCATCATCCCGAAGGCCTCGACCACGAATCATATCGTGGATAACTTCAAATTGGACTTTGAAATCGACGAAAAGTACATGAAAGAACTGTCGGCTTTACCCGAGCACAAGTTCTCTTGGGATCCCGTATCTGTTTCTTAGATGAAAAGCAATCGCGAATTTTGAGTTTACTCGAATAAAAAAAATTGTTAAACCGTACAAACAGCTATAATTTCAAGTCCTTAGAACCTGCGATGATGGACTTTGCGAACGAGGTAGCGAAATTATGTTTAAGTAAGTACGATAGTCTGAAAAATAGCGGTAAACCGCGGAACGACGAGTGGACGGTTTTGTCCGGCGTGGTCTTGCGAAAACCTACAGGAGAATTATTCGTCGTGTCTCTGTCGACCGGGACAAAGTGCTTGAGCGGGGCGGAGCTTCGGGACACCACTTCATGGCCTCCGGGGGGCAGACTGAGCGATTCCCATGCGGAAATTCTCACAAGGCGAGCGTTCCTTCGTTACTTGTATCACCAAGTCGCGCTCGCTCTGAACGCTTCGGGGAGCGAGATTTTTCGTTCGACTAAAAGTTCCCAGATCGAGATCATCGATGACATAAGCTTTCATTTCTTTTCGAGCCAAGTTCCTTGCGGCGACTGTTCCATTATTCCCAAGAGCACCGAAAGACCAAAAAAGATTCCGAGGCTGGACGAAGGCGACATCAAAGACACCGAAATCGGGACAGAGATTGAGGACGTTCACAGAACCGGGGCAAAATGTCTGGAGAACGAAAAGAAGCAGGATCCTCGTGGTAGCGGAAGCGAATACCACGTCCTTGGGCCATTGCGCACGAAACCTGGCAGAGGCGATCGTACTTTGAGTTTGTCGTGCTCGGACAAGATCGCAAAGTGAGTGAAAATGTTGCGATCTGGTAGAAAGAAATATTGCAAGGAATTAAGAAACTTGTTTTTTTTTTTTTTTCCCCAGGTGGATTGTGATCGGTGTTCAAGGTGCCCTTTTGTCGCTGCTGATACCTCGAATTCGGTTCGAGAGCGTGATCATTGGCGGGGGTTGTCCCTTTTCCCTGGAATCGATGCAGCGTGGACTGTACAAGCGATTTCAGCACACCCTTGAGGTTCCTAAAATATATCAGGCGGTTTTTTCCTTCGTTCCTGTTAAGAGCTCGACGCGAACGCGGCCTTGTCCGAGCAGCGTAATTTGGTGCGCCGTTCCGGACAGGTGAATATTTATTAAAATTTATTGCGTTATAATAAAATTATTAAAGTTACGTCGTTAATTTTGTAGGAACATCGAGATTACCGTTGAGGGCAGGAAACAGGGTGCTACCAAAAAGAGGAAAGGAAGCCATTTGCTCGTGAGTAGAAGGGGACTATTCGAAACATTTCTGACGGTATTCGAAAAGAGCACCGCGTATCAACCAACTCATCCAAAAAGGATTACTTATTTTGATTGCAAACGATCGTCGCGCGAATATCAAGAACTCTGGAGAACATACAGAGCAAATTTCTTTTGTACTTGGCCCTCGAAACCGCAGTATTTGCAGAATTTCGTTCTTTGACGTTGTAGAAAGGATAAAAAGTTTCTTTTTAAAAAAATTACAATATCTTTAAAATTTATGTTTCCATTTTTGCGAAATTTTAGAAAAATCCTCGAAAAGAATGTGGTTATCGAAATTGTCAGTTTTTCGCCGAATATTCAAACGAGGGCGATCGAGAAAATTGAAAAAAAAAAAAAAAAACTTTTCGGGGCTTTGTGGAAATAATTGGGAGGAGGTGATTGTAAGCTGTTATTCTGGGGAATTCGAAAATATCGATCGGCGCTATAACTTGAAAATTTAATTTCACTTAGATTTTAAATGATAAATTATTGTCCTGAAATAGAATTCCGAAATCGCTTCTAATAACAATCAAGAATCAAGTTTAAATTCGAAATATGTGAATGGAAACATACTTTTAATATAATTTTTATACTCATCCTAAAAAATATATTTATAATTTCAATTAAATCCCTTGATTATGAAAGACATATATTTTTGGAGGGGCCTTTCAGCCTTCACAGCATTGCAAGTATAATTATTAATTAATTAATTAATTAATAATTAATGATGCGCACCCAAGTGCGAAGGATGACATAAAGTCCAAGTCCAAGTTTTCGATTTATACGGGGATCAATATGACCTCCGCGATAACATTAACGAGATTCCAATAAATTGCGGTCACAGATAGCGGTAGACAGCCGATGACGAGTGTAACAATCTTCCAAGTTTTTATTAAAATCAACAAAAGCTTACTTTTATATTCACCAAGTGTATGTTGTTGAATCGACAATTTTTATTCAATCTAATTTTACGTACATTTCCTCCTCCCTACAACCTAATAATGTTTAAAAATAATTTTTACCTACTCGTATAATAAATTATCGTAAAAAATATTACGCAATTATTAGCAAAATAATTACAAACTCGCACCTGACGTAGCATTTCAGTCCTATTATAAATTAAGTTAAGCGTATCTTACGAAGCCTAATTGTTTCTCGCGAATATACAGCTATGTAATATAGCCTCGTGTAGTTACACGCATTCGATCTATGTATTGATTAGTATGTATAAAAAATTGTGGCTCGTTCCAACGTAACAAGAAAATTCTTTACGTTAATCAAGCGATTACATATTATAAAATATGCTGTCGCACTATTTCGCATTTTTTATCTTCGTTTTAAAATATACACTCGGCGCGCATTCTCAATCAAAGTGGAAGAAAACATTTTAGATTTTTTTTTATATTAATATAAACGTGCAATACGCGAGTGTAAAGTGGCAGCTTCGATAGCACGTCAAAGAGATGATTTAATTTCGAGCTTTGATCGTACAAAAATGGAGCAACGCATCGTTTTTTCGTTGTACGCTTTGTTTTCGTTCGACAAAGATTATAATATAAACGTAGCCACATTTGGTATTAAAAAAAATTAACAAAGGTTGCTCCGAATTCGAATAATAATTTAATATAAAGCATTCATACCGCATTGAATAAATAGTAAATAATAATACATCGCCAAAACTATAGGTGTTTCTAAGAAAACAATATAAAAACAGCGCGAATGATAAAGAACAGCGTGAAAAATCAAATTCCCCATTTTCGAATAATTTGTTCTTTGCAACTTCGCTGACTCACGCGCGCGCGTGCGTCAATCCGAGCCTTTTCATTGCACCGGTTAGAGAAGCATCAATGGAAGATTTGACTTTTCTTTCGTTTAATGATTCACTTAATCAGTCGTAGAAAATATGTAATGGACGATTGCTGATAAAAAATAGTAAACCCAAACGTAGAAACGTTCGATGCAAAAACGATGTTATCGACTTTGATGAAATTCGACTACGCTCAGAATTGGTGCCGATGTCTCCTCGCATTAGACGCGTCTTTGTGATGTCCCCAGTTGCTTTGCCAACTCCGATTCCGTCTATTCCACGCACTGAAACAACATACATTTGACCTCGTAATTACGCGAACGAAACGCAAAACTTGCCGGAAGAAGAATATTCACTTTGATAATTTTTTGCGCCTTCTGTTTAACAAAATGCCGAGGTCGCCTTTGTTCATGATTTGCAGCGCCGAAGGTACGGCCATATCTTCTGCTGGAACAAATGAACTCGTTTACAACTCGCGTTTCGCGGCCTTTGAAGCCGCGGTGGCCGCCGTCGCTTCTTTTCATTACCGAAGGAATTGCTGAATTTCCTTTTCGCCAGGAACCTCTGATTTTGCTGAATCTGAAAGGGAGTTTCTCGAGCGCTGCCCACGGTGCAGTCGTGCGTGCCCTTGCATCTTTTCAAATGCTCCAGTTGATTGTGCAGATAAGATTTCTCGGCCGCAGTCAAGGAAGATATTCTGTTCCATTGCTCGAAAGGATCTAAAGGCGAAATGTTCGATGTAGAACATTGCCGCCAAGTTTTCGTCGCAATTAAAAATCAACGAAAGACTCACCGACTCTGAGATTGTAATACGTCACCAAGCCCGTCGTGAACTCGCAGTAAAGAAAGTTGTGAGTGGCGTTAATCGTGCGAACGCAAGAATAAGTATTATTGTTCGCGTTCATGCAAAAGCAAAAGGGCCCGGCGCTCCAGAGCGGCGCTGTTCGCCAGTGATCGTTATCGTGCTCGAAGCAATTCATTTTCTCGGTCAAGCACTCCTTCTCCAGCTTCGCTTTCTTCCTCATCTTCCTTTCTTTCTTGCGGAGACGTTCCTCCTTCAGTCTTCTCTTCTCTTCTTTGGCGATTTCCTTCTCGTCGCGTTTCACGTGACTGTCCGGCTCGCAGAAACACTTGTGCCGCGTCTCGAGCGGTTTTTTCAATCGACCATTTCCATTCGAGCCTATACATTTACAAAACATTTGACAATATAAATTACGTTTCTTCCCCAACTGCGCGGGTTGCCAAAATGTATACTTGCTCGATTTCTGCCTTCTATCCGGATCCGTACTCGCGAGTTTTTCTTCCTTGAGCGCCTTGGAAGATGTCGTAGATTCTCCCGTCGTCGTCGTCGTCGTCGTCGTCGTCATCTCCGTGGTAGCATCTTGGACAGTCACGCCGAAGCTTGGGCCCTGATAAGTCATCTCGTCGGTGGTTTCGTCGGAATTAACTTCCATTTTCCCGGTGACATTTTCCTTGTCCGATTCTCCGTCGTCGCTGAAATCGGTAGCGAATCCAGGAGTCGTGCTTTGCCTGTTATTCGATTTATAAACCGAATTTTCCGTCAAATTCAGATTGGAAATTTCGTCGTGGACGCTGTTGGTCAGCAGGGTAATGTTCTTTTGGTAGTGATGATTCTTTTTGTGCCTCCGGGTCCTTTCCTCATCGAATTCCGGCGAGGCCGTGCCGCCGCCGCCGCCGCCGCCGCCTTCTTTAGCTTTTTGCCGACGACCAAACTTTTTCGGCCTCGGCGTCGTTGTCCAAATCGTCTCGTCCGTTGTTTCCGTGTTCGGCTCGTCGTCGGTGCTTCCTTCTACCGTCGGAGCTTTCGACGAGCCGACGAGCGCGTTCGATTTCTCGTGCTTCCGGTGATGCCGGCTCGTGTGGTTCTTTTGATGTCGAGCGTGTAATTCCGGGACACCGCCGACATTTTCCGGGACGATATGAGGCTTCTTCATCATTAGGTGCCGTCGGATTTCCTGGGGAAATGAAGGAACCAATTCAACTTTCGCCCTCGAACGGCATTTTTCGACCGACCTTTAACGTCTCCAGCTGCATTTTCAGTTCCTTTATTTGCTGCTCGATTTTCCGCCTGGACAATCTCCACTCGTTCGGGTCCTGGTACACTTCTTGACTGCAATTGATTTTCCCACTCGGCGACACTTGACATTTCGGGCTGAAGGGTTTCTCGGACTCGCTGCGCTGCGCGTGAGTTTGCTGAAAATCGAAGAAACGAATGCAATTCGATAAGAAGGTAATTGAAAATCTCGAATACCTTTAAATCGTGAAGCTCCTCTTCGATACTCTCCATGATTTTATCGACGTGCTCGATCGTGTCCTTTTTCGTGACACTTCGTCGCACCCGATGATGCCTCCTGATGACGTCGTTGACGTTGAGTCGACCTTTTATCACTTTGTCCAAAGTCGGATCGAAATCTTCGGGCGAGTAGCGCGACATTCGTTCCCAATATTCGTTGTCCTGCTCGCCAATTTCGTCGCTCGTTCTCGCCAAACTCGTGCGATTGACGATTCTGTAATCCACCGTTCGTACTTTATCGGACGACTGATCCAACTGTTGGAAAAAATCCTCGTCTTCCTCGTCGATGGCGCGCGGATCCGACAAGTCGTCGATGTACGAGTCGTAATCCTCCTCGATATCTCTTTTTCCTAGAAAAATCGTCTTTGATTACTCAAAGAACGTTGTTTCGCGTCGAATAAAAAGTCTACCTCTCCTCGAAGAGAAAGCCGCATCGCCGTAAGGTCCTTTCCGATCCTTCGCCGCGAAGTCGCTCGCTTCGAGCCGGGTGTAAACCACGCCGGTCGGCGTGAAACAGGCGCACTTTTTCGACATCTTTTGGACGATCGGCGTGGCCAGAGCGTAGCGGCACTTGTGCCTCCTCCAACGGTGACCTTCCTTCTCGCAACGCCACTTCTGACCCGGTAGACAATTCGCCTGGGTTTCCGGCCGGGAACATTCGGCCTCCAGTCGCTCGTGTTTCGAAAAAAAGGGAGATTGGATCGGAGGAACGCCGTTGTCAAAGTTCAATTCCGTATCTGCAATGAAATTGGCAAGATAATAATCCACCGACCCTTCCGACAGTTTTCTTTCGAAATGTTGGAAATAATGTTACACGGAATTGACAATAAAAGCGGGCTACTCGATCAATTATTTGCGATAGCGAAGCGTAATTTACTCCGCGGCAAAGTAGTAAATCTCCTTAACCCGAGAGTCGAAATCCCAGTTGATCCCGCGTCATGAGTAATTCAGCGTTCGGCTCCGGAATATTGTAATTTTACGTGGATCCAAAGTTTGTTGGAAAAAATGCAAGTTTACGAGCGGCCAAATGAGCCAAAATTTTATTTCATTTCGTTTGTTATATTTTCCCCGTTAAACATCGGGGGCTCGGGGGCTCGGGGGCTCGGGGGTGGAATAAAAGAAAAAGATTCGAGTCGGTTCCACCTGGCCTTATTTTACGAGTATATAAACTTTTCGAAAGAACGCACTGCTGGTCTCGTCGACGCTTGAATCCATGAGTTCTTCATCCTCGGACAAATCCTGCTCGACCCCCGCGTCGTCGTTCTCCGGAGCTCGATGCTCGCCGCCCTCACTTTCGACGATCTCGCTCGAGTCCGTCACAGCGGGCGACTGCTTATTCACGCTGGCATTATGTTTCCTAGCTTCTCGGGCTTTTGCTTCCGCTATGGATTCCGGAGTTTCGCGCCGTCCAGAGGATTCGATTAAAAATGTATCTGGCCATTTGAACTTGGAGCGTCGGCCGTGTTTGCTGCTGCAAAATTCAAGGGAGATGAAAGTTAAAATTCGAGTGAATTTACCGGCTTGCCGGGGGAATAATTAATAAAGCGCGAAAGTAAAACCCCGAGGCGAAAAACAAGAGTTTGGAATCGATTTGAGGAATTGGGTTGAATTCGATGTGGTTCGGCTCCTCCTTCCTCCCCGTTTTTCCAGCTCTTAACGAATTGATCGAATCGTGTGTTTTCTTATATCTTCGATTCGACGACGCGCGCAAAGGAAGCAAGGAGCAAAAGAAACTCACTTTTGGAAAAGTTTCTTGAATGAGCGCCCATCCATTTGAGGCGGTGTCTCCACGCCAGCAATGTCCAGAAACGTTGGCGCCAAGTCGATGTTCAAAACTATATCGTCGACTCTGAAACGAAAAACAAAAACGTCAATTGGCGCGCTTGCATTCATGAAACTTGAATGTCATTATTTTTCAACCAGACATTCGATACTTGGACAAAGTAAATAACGAATATTGTGCCTTGATTCGAAATATAAAAAAGTTGAATGTAAAAATTGGCTACAACCCGAATTTATACCCAACCGATTATACCCGGTTTTTTATTATAATTAAATTTCAAAGTCGAATGTCCTTTGATAGAGAGCGAATTTTTAATTTAATATTGAACTAAATGAAATTCGAATTCGTATTTTTATTAATTTCGCCGACGCCTTGAGTAACATGCGATTTCCGGAAAAATAATTTTGCCAACATTGCACTCGGCACTTTTTATCAATTTAAAGCGACTGATTTTCTATTTTCAAATGCCTCGTACATACATTATTTTACAAAAGAATCACTTTTTATTTTCGTTTCGATGGTTATAATATACGTTTTCGCGGACTTGGACAGCTCCGATCGCGATTAAAAATGCTGCTCGAAAAAAAATCTTGAACGTCTACGCGGTCGTGCCGTTCTATAAGAATCAGCGTTGACGGGATCATTTTATCGCAGTTTTCAATCATTGATTTAGCTCAATAAAATGAGTCCGTAGGTTAGTCGAAATTTTTCGTAATGCGTAAACCCTCGATACGTTAAAATAACAAGTCTTGATTCTATATGAATTATGAAAATCTTACACGGATCCTGCCTCGATTCCAGGTCCTCTGACCAAAAATGGCACTCGGACATCGAACTCGAAGGGAAAACTTTTGCCTTTAATGAGACCGAATTGTCCCAAGTGGTAGCCGTGGTCCGAAGTGTAGATGATGTACGTGTTATCTAATTCACCCAAATCCTTGAGCTCCTGGTAAATCTGTAAAGAAGAAGATTCGTCGTAAGACGTTTTCACTTGGACGAAATCCCGCCAAAGATGCCAAGAAAGACACTTGCCCTGTCGACGGCGGCATCGACGCTCTGCAGCGTCTGCAGCCTCTTGGTCATCAGCAGATTCGTGAATTGCTTGTGAATCGGTTGCATCTTTTGCGTGACTTGGAGAATCCACTGTTTGTCAGGGTTTGGCGCGTAATCGTACGCCGGAGTGCTATGGCAAGCAAAAAAAAGATGTCGAAAATATGTGGGAAAAATGAAATTTGCTTGGATGGGATTTGCGCTATGCAACGAGAGCTCGATTATTTATTGCGAATCTTTGTAGACGAAAAGGTAATACATGCTCGGTTTCCTGGCGCGTATAGATGCCGGGGCTCGGATTTCAGTGGCGTCGCGGACGCTTTTACGAGCGCAACAGCAGCAGCAGCAGCTGAGGGGATTTGCAGACAGGTGAAGATAATATATAAGCACTCTAAGCACTGTCTATAGGTGCCCACGAGAGACTCGAGATTACGAGGGCGCGTTTTCATTGCTTTCACGAGCACACGTCGAGGGTTCTCAATCCATGCTACATTCGTCGGATAAGACTTTTTTGTAGTCTACTGCTGGTCTGGCCTCTTTATAATCGCCGGATCATCCTATTTTTTCCTCCACTTGTGTACTTTCATCTCTTAATCTCTGTACATATTTTACTCTTCGCCTATATACGCAATCACCAGCTCGTTATTTATCCTGCATTTACTCGCTCGCTCGCAATTTGCGAAATCGAGGAGGAAGAAAAACTTGGAATGTTTGCACAACGATCATTGAAAATGGAAGCGAAAAAGCGGAAAAAGTGGAAAAAATGGAGGCTGCACGCGGAATCGCGTGATTACACTTGGACATACTTACTGATGCGTCGTGACGTTGAAGAAGAGATGGGAAAATTGAGGCGCCGAGTCCTCGGGACCGTGAGGGGCGGGGAAACTCGCCACCAGCATCACCGGCTTCCGGGCGAAATTGTGCTTGCTCTGACGCAAAAAAGCCACGCTGTCGTTGGCTATCAGGTCCGGGTAATAGTCTTTGCTGTACTCGAAGCCGTGCTTAATCTTCTTTCCATTCATGTTCACGCTGTAGTTGTAGTACCGAGAGTTCATTATCAGTCCGCCCCATTCCCGCCATCCCGGGGGAATATACGAGCCGTTGTATTTGTTTAAATATTTCCCAAAGTAACCTTCAAGAGGAATATTCGTTAATTTTCTTCCCTTGCCTATTGATGCCAACTTTTTCCTATTTTCATGTACAACTCGAATCGTATCGAGTGGCCCGCGCACTCGGCGTTGAAAAAGTTTGGGGACATTAGCCAGCGCGCTCCATAAACGAGAGCGACGAGCCGAGAGTCGTGACATTCTGGCGCCAGGCAAATTCCGAGCCAAACAAACAATAGAAAAATCAACGGAAAAAAATATCGAGGGAGCCGAGGCCAATGTGGCCAATAGAGCAATGCCAAAATATGGGTCAACCCATGATTCGCCTGATAAAGCGATTTGCTTTTTACATATTTCATTCTAAATGGGAAATTTTGTTTCATCGACGTAGTATACGTCAACAATTCCGCGAGTTCTTCGGAGGGCCATGACCCGTAAAACATCGATTAGTCTCTATTTGCACTCCTTTTGCCGCGTGCATTTGGGTCGAGCCATTTCGTGAGCGAGCATACGCTTATTTCATGTTCCTTCAATGTCCAATTAAATTTTTCAGCCGTCGAGAACTTTGCGCTTGTACATTTTTCGATTCGCCGTTTGAATAAAGATTCGAATCCATTGTTTTTTTCATTTTTAATAAAGCGAAAACGAAATTTACACTAAACTTTGCATTTACTTGGCAATTATTGTTCTTCCGGGAAGGCACGGATTTAATTTTGATGAACGATTCTGACGGTAAATGAGACATAAATAAATAAGCAGCACAAAAGGTTGCTGCGAAAAACCAGTACCCGGCGCCTGGAACCCCGAGCGCATATCGTAGAGAGGCAAAATTTATAGTCGACAGAGACCCCCAAGGCCAACGGGATTAAACGATTTTTGACAAGAATGAAAGTTATGATTTTACAAAATGACACCCGCATCAGATAAAATTAAAAAAAGAAGAAGCGCAAATACCGCCGCTCGGAGATTGGAGTGAGAAAAAATCACTCCAATCCGGTTGCCACGCTATTTTCACTCCAAGGCATTTCGAGGGCAATAAAACAACGGTCAATTATCGAGCTAAAGGCCGGTTAATTTTGTAAAATATGCAGATCGCGATGAAATTATAATAGAGTCCGTGTATCGCGTCGCGACACGTGGTAGAGCTATGTACATTCAACTACTCCGGGTTAACGCGCTACTAATAACTTCAATTCAATGTAAGCTCCGTTTATTATTCATTCGCACGCCGGTGCAATGAATAATAAACTTTTTTTTTTCGTCATCTTTTTTGCAAACTCTCAACTATCTGCCTTTTCTTTCTTCCATACTTTTATTTGAAATGTCCCGACTTTTCCAGCTTTTCAAGCGGATAGAATCGAACGCGACAAAGTCCTTCTACAAATAATTTGCCCTCCGCGCAACGCGAAAAGAAAGTTTCGTCGCTTTCGCAGTGACGAAATTCGGAAATGGCAGCGCGATAAACGACTAGGAGTAATGTATGCGCGCGCGTGACGAGATCCTCCCGCGAAGATAAGCGAGAAAATTTGTCGCTCGCGGTATCCTGGTCAGGGACAAGCGTGTGCAGGCAACGCACGCGATAAGCCACTCGCCGCTGCTGCGGCCTTTTCCTCCTCCTCGCTCCGGCGCCTCCAAAGTCGCCAAAGTATAATACGGCGCTATTTCGCCCTTATCGCGCCAACGACAATGAGCTCGCCGTGCGATTTCGAAAGGCGCGTCCTATCCCCCGATGAATCCCCGGCAGATTTTCCCCCCGGAAAGTCTGCCGGGTTTCTTCATCTCATTTGATATTGCCGGCGGCGCGAGTTTGGCTCGATCGATAACTCGATTTCCCCCGGGAAAAGATGGGAATTAACCGCTACCAGTCGGCAAATCAAACCTCATGATTTTTTTTTTATATTTCGCCTTTTTCCCCCAATGAAATGAAATCCTGCCGCGAATTGTATTACGCCGAACAACGCATCAGAGAATAGAATCGAATGTTTAGATAAAAATGAACGAGTAGATTTCGCGGCCTTTGTCTCCGCGAAATCGTTGAATTAGAATCTGGACATTTGCCAATCGCTATCGGGACGCGTGGCTTTGGATAAAGCTTTCGGTTAATGCTCGAAACGAGGAGGCACCTTACACATAGTATTACGTGTCACACTTGCTCAAGGACTGCAACCCACGTATTTTACTTTCATCATCTCGCAAAGAACTCGTCCAAATTTGCCCTTTTACCTCGCGTCCCGATGCGACGTTTTATTGGAATTATTAGCGACCGCGACCGCGATCGACTCGACTTTCTTTTTAGAATTTCTTGCTTTCACGAGTTTCTATGCCAATATTATAAGCGATAGAAGATAGACTAGAGGAAAGGGCTCTCCCTCTTTCCGGAGTGACGTTTCTCCTATGGAAAATGATATTAGAATTCAATGTAGAAATGAAAAAAAAAAACGTATACTCACCGGTGCGATAGCCGGCGTTGCTCAAATAAGCGGCAAAGGAGTGAGGCTCGTGATCTCGCTGCCACTGGGGACTGCTGCAATTGTCATTGTTTGTGAATACCTCGTGATTATGGACGTATCGGCCGGTCAAGAGGGAACTCCTGCTCGGGCAACACATGGGAGTGGTTACGTATGCGTGCCTTAACTCGGCACCTTCATCCCTTATACGCCTCAAAGTGCGCGGCATGAAATTCAGCGAACCTTTAAATACGGAGCGCAAAATTGTACGAATGCGTTTAACGAAATCAGGCTCTTTTCGAGCCCGAACGTTTAGAGTTGTTGCGATTTTTCCCTAAGGAAGCCGGGAATTAGCCGGGAAGCCACAGCGCTTGGGATCCGAGAAATGATTACGGATTTGGGATGAATTTTCCGATAAGGGAGATGAAGAGCTTACCGAGTTCGACATCCTGATCATCCGTTAATATGAGGACGATATTCGGCTTCCTTTCCCGGGGTTGCTGATAAGGTAGATGGGGCGAATTGAGCGGGCTATTGTAATTCATTTTGTGAAGCCCGCTCCGCCGCTGCCCCCCAAAGGCATCCTCCGATGAAATATCGCTATCGGTCCTTCTCGCGCTGACAATGCCGAGCAGAAAAACCGCAAGAACCTGGACCGAGTTCTTCATTACGAAAGATTGACTTGTCTCTCGATTAAGAAACGTCACATGATTTTCCCTGCAACCAAAAACAAGTCTCTTTTTTTTTCTCATCAAACGTAACGCAATTTCGCGCAATTTTTGCGTTGCGAAGATGGCATTTATTCGTAAAAAACGCGGTGATTACGTTCGCAGTGAAATGACAGATTTCAATATTCAGCAGTTACGTACTCGCAAATATCCGTGGAGCGGACAACATTCCGCTGGCATTCTTGTACTCGTCTTGTATACCCTTACGTAATGCCGAGACGCGTGCCTGAATATTACACGTTATTAATACATCAACGTGGAAATATTTGCCTCGAGGAATTTCACGGGGAAAAAATTAATGCCGTAATTAGAAGGCTGGAAATTTTCGCAATCGCGCGGAACGTCGCTTTTTATCGAGCTCGGAATTTGAACTTTCTTGGGTTTTGCTGCCCTCGCGGTCAAGCAATCCGCGCAGTCATCTCGATGATTTTTTTATCGCGGTTCGCATTACATGGCTCGTTTAATTTCCAATCAAGACAAATCAATAGACTCGTTACTACATTTCTCCTTCAACATTTTTTCTTTCAAAGAGTCAATTTTTTTTGTTTTTACCAAAGAAATGTCGAGAGTAAATGCCAGTTGACAATAAAAGACTTATCGGAATGACGAAAATACGAGACAAATGACTTGGTCATTGGAAGATTGCCTCGCATCCAGAATAATCGATCGATTGTTCGCACGTTCCGGTGGTAATCGAACAGCCGTAAGTTGACGCGAACGGAACAAAGTCTTCAAAGGACCCATTCACGAGACACAATGCCAGGCATTCAGCTCGTGCCTGTCCCAACAATTGCAATGGTCGCGCGAAGCTTGTCAAGGTCGCGAAAAAGTAAACGCTCGAGACAATTGCCGGAAGTAAAATTGTCGACGATGAGTTTATTTTTAGAATCGAAAACAGATTGTCTCGCGGAAATAGAACGAGGACGAAGAGAGGAAAAGAGGGGGCGCGGGTTTAGAGAAATGTGAAGAAAGTCGAGCGAAAAAAATTTACACCCCCGGACCCTTGCTGCTTGCTTGTAAGCTGGCAATAAATAATAATGCAATTTCTCGTTCTGCGTGGGGCAAAGCGTAAATGGCGGAATCGCCATTCGGAGTGCAAAATGGGCTTCCTACACGCAAAATGGAATATTCATGTTTCATTCAATCCAGTTGTCTCCGAGGACGTTGAAAATGAGATAATAAGTCATTTCCTCGAGTGCCGACGTACAATTAATCGCACGACGTCGCTTATATAAACAAACATTCGTGAAAAGTTGCACGCGAATGCGTATGTGTGGTCCAAAAAACGGAGAACACGGCAAAAACTCGTATCTTATTTGTGCCTCTCCGAATGAGTTACTTGGATGTTTCATGGTCGTCCGAGACAATAATTATTGTCGTGTCTCATTTTGTGCACGCTAAATCTTTTCGAGTGCAATTATTCCACTCCGAGAAGACCGAGAATCTGGTCCTTTTCTTAAACTTTTCGAAATAAAAAGTTGAAGAAATATTAAGAGCCAGTCCCAGAGAAGAATTTCCATATAGCCCTTGATTCCACCTGCGCTTTGATCCCGACGAAGCATTTTTGCGCTCGAGCGCGCAAAAATTTGCATATTTGTCGCTAGTATGAGGCTGCAGCGACGAGCCAATGTCTTGGTGCGTGGCACACCAAGAGACATGATATAAAAAAAACAACGTCGCGATAGCGCGCCGGTGGACTCGTGACGTCACTTCCCGTGCGATCGCACCGAATTTAGCACAATCAGATAACGCGCGCCACGAAGCTTTTACGCAACCGCTCGCGCGATCTGCATGCGAAGCGGAGGAGCAAATTGGGGGACTAACCGAGGGGGTGAAAGATGGCAAGTTGCAAAAGCGTAATCGCGGCATCGGCTCGCGTGGGCAGTGATACACGTGGCCTTAATCTCTTGAGGCGGGAGGAGCCTCAAAAGCGCGCCTCAAAAGCGTGAAAATGAGAAATGAGCGAGACGAGAAGGGCATTGGCGTGGGCGGAAACAGTACGGTTATGGCTCGGGACCCGGGGATAGATTTCAAAAGTGACAGGGCGACAAGCATTGACCTCTTCATTTTTTACCTTGGAAGGGATCGGGTGTACTCGATAGGGGAGAAGCTGCTATACAATGGGACGCATTGTATACACAGGCTCCTGCAAAATCATGTTTTAGGTCCGATCACACGCTCGATTTTTTACACCGGCATTTCACTCTATAGCTTGAGTTGATATTTCTTTTCAAGCCTATTTTTTTAAGAGCGTGAAATTCCACTCCCAAATATTTACCGTGCAATCATTAATTTAACATTCCAAATCCATTACTGCAGGGGTAATGAAATAAGATGGAAAAGGGGCCTTCTCTTATAAACGGATCGTTCAAGTTCCCACGTGCAGGATGCCCGATGCGAAAAACCTCGCGGACAGCACTTGTACGGCTTTTTTTTTCTATGAAAAGATGTTAATGCCGTAAATGCGGTGCACGGGGCTTTATTTTTCATATCGCGTGGGCCGTCTTACGTGTTCAGTTACGTGTTTGCGAGTTAACAGACTTGCGTGCGTGCGTGCATGCGTGCGGAGATCGAAGAGCGGATGGCAAAAGTGAGAAATGCGCCTCTCGGCCACGGCTGGAAAAGAGAAAATCGAGCGTTGAACGCGCACAAGTATGGATGAATCGGGAGAACGGAGGAAGACCGCCGCCGCAGCTGGCGAAAGAGACTGAGAGGCGGCAAAGAGGCAGACTGCTTGCTGCCTGACGGCGACTTTGTCAACCTACCTACGCGATTACATGCATTTTCACCTATATAATGCGAACTTTAAACGCATTATGCCCCGGCACCTCGGCGACACGGATCTGCTTCGCCTAAATTACACTATTCTTTTGCTTCGCAGAGAAAGCACTGCTACTTCGTCTTTTCGATTGAAAGTTGAGCCATTCGCAATCGAATTCTTTGCAGAATGGTAGCAATTCATGGGCTCTATTTTAAGCGAAACATTTGAATCTTTCCAAAGGCAATCGTATCAAAGTATACAGGGTGTATGCTTTATTTTACACGAAATAAAATCATAACTGGATTTTATTCGTTAGTTCCTCGTTCTCCTTATAAAATGTGTTTTACTGTTTGGAAAATTACATTTCAATGCAAGCACGAATTACTACTGAAAAGAAATTTATCGAAGCTAGTTAAAAACATCTTTTATACTATAAGAAGCTCATAAGTCTCTGATTTTTCTGTCCATGTTTTTACTACATCGTCTGAAAAGTATTTTCATTTTATCGCATTTCGCGTAGTAAAATTTTCTCGTAAACCGAGGAAGCGTGAAAGAAATTCAAGATCAGAAAACAGGGTGACTATATTTAGCGAGCACGGCAACGCGAGACCTGACTTTCGAAAATTCAACAAGTCATCTCGGCGAGAGCGATATTCAACGTGAAATACCCGATCGATATATATGCGTATAATATGATCGGACGCAAATCAGGTCGCGATGAGGCAACGATCATTTCAGAGCCAAGGATTCCATGTCGAAATAATTTTCAGCAAACGCGCGAACTTTCGAACATTCGCCGCGAGTTACCGAGCGTATACGTGAATCGCTCGTACATGCACCGGCGAGTTCTCGGGGAAGTACTAAATTTCGGGATGTACGAGTACGATATCTGTATTGACGCGCGGCACCGGATAGAAGCTTTCGAGGAAGTTACCGAGGCAAAATTATGATACGAAAGTTGTGCCGCATTTGATGTGGCAAAGGCGAGAGCGTCTGCAAAGCTTCGCCGAGCGCAAAGCTAAATATACGAAATGTCGCGAGTTACAAAGTAAAGGCGCTTTTTAAAGGAATCCGTGTTTTTAAATTTCTCGGCTTTCATTACTGCACCGATAACGGAATCCACGGCTACAGCAGCCAAAAGCTTTTCTAGTCACGCGCGGCAAATGTTTCACATTACAACTCCATGTAGGAAACAATACAATATTGATAGGAATTTGCACTATAGCATGTTATATCGGGCAGTATAATACATATAGTATAGTTGATATTATAATGCAATGTGTTTTTTTTTTCCGTGCGTGCAAACATCGCCAGTAAACACTTGTTTGTCGCTGAAGGCGCGCTTGAAAGTTATCTCGCGTTGGCACTGGCGTCGTTTTTGATGTGCACTTTCGTTAATGCAGCGGTTTGCGGCCACACTAGCGACGTTCGTCAAGGGTGCGGTTATAAAGGGTGGGATTCGCACACGAGACTCCAATGCGTAATGCATTAAATGTCAAGTCACGCGCGTATGAATTCCGCCGTGATAATAATCTTTTCGAATTCACCGCGATTTCGGTATTCAAAGTCTCTCTCCTCGGGGGAATGAAAAAATGGGAAAAAAAGAGCGCGATTGAAGGGAAGCCACAACGGCTATTCGAGGAATTGTTCGGATTCTCTCGCGCGCATGATAATCGAAATCAATGTTAATTTCGCGAATCACCGAGTTGCAAACGTCAAAGGGACTTTAATACAAAATTTTCGACAAAATTGCGTTCTTCGAAATGAATGAGCGAGGCGCGTTTTCTTACATCGTCAATGTCAAGCTTTATCGGCTTCGCGGGGCCGCCGTTATAATACTCGAACACAATAATAGGCTTCGCAATTGCTCCGCGATTTGCGTATTAGTCACGTATCGCTGAAATTATCAAGTTTTAGCATTTGCATTTGTAAAGGTCACGAATTTCACACTGTACGAAATGTAAGACCGCGGCACGGCGCGGATCGTACAAAAATAAACGAGGAGAGAAAAGTTATTTCAATCTTGAGCGGCCGAAGCTGAACTTGCTACGTGCCATCAATCTTAATTCGAAAAATCTTCATTAAAATATTGCGCCCCGAGCCAAATTGCCATTATTCAAAATGCCACGGCCCGAAATGTCGGAGACTTTCGAGTCCTCGAAAGTTAAGTAAGCCAGCCGCGCTGGCTGGCGCGCGCGCTCTATATAGCATGATGAACTTTCCGAGAAACAAAAAGCTCGGGGGCTCGGGGGCGCGCGGGATAATGAATTTCCGACGGCGCCCCGGCGCGACGCTCAAATTGGGTATTACCCGACTTTACCCTATTTGCGCATCGTCGCTAGACGCGGAGAAAAGTGCGAATATGGCGGCAAAGCCTTAAGAATACCGGTGTTCGATGTCCCTTAGAACAGGTAGATATAAGCTACTTACACCGAGCTCCGAACCGGTCAGCCGAGCAAGATGAAGTATGTAGCGCCGGTTCACGGACCTGCATTCTCCCGTCCCTTGTTATCACGAATAATCGCTTACGTTTATGAACTCACCGGGTCCAGTACCGCCCACGGGGCACCCAACGTCGGCCCCATCCGTTTTACCACTCGCCGACTCATTCAAAACTTGTCATTCGTCATTTTTTTCACCATTCTATTTCTAGGGACGTAACAAACATCGATATTATCTCATCTACGTCACTTGCTTATTATGTTTACAAGCTCAAAAACTCGGATCTTTCGAAATTATGTTATTAAAAGTCGTTTTTTCGAAAAATCCCGATGAGCCATATATTTCTCCTTGTCGTGTTGTATAATAGAGTATCGAGGAAACGGCGCGCGGCTTTGGAGATTAAGTCGTTATCGGCGAGATGGTGGTAATTTGTGCTGGAAGAACGAAGGTGCGAACGTAACGGCACCGAGTTTTCTGTTTAAAAGCAGCATTTAATAACTCGGTCCGCTCGTGTCCGTTTCTTCCCTTTCACTTCCGACTCGATTCCATCATCCTTTTTTCATGTAAATTTCTCTATAGAGAATTACATTTTTCGCGAAAAAAAGTGCCCCCCTTTTGAGTCTCGCGTGTGAGCTAATCGAGCGTGAAAAATCAAATTGAATTACGAGCAGTAAAATGTCGAGCAATCAATCCGTTCTCTTTGCGCTCGCATGAAAATCAATTATACCGAAATGGCTCCAGAGTTTCTAGGTTTACGTTTCGATGACATTCGCAAGATGCCATTTATTCGAATCGTGATCCAAGTTGGAAAAAACGACGAAATACTGCAGGAAAAGAATAAGAAGAAAAGCAAGCCGCGATAATTGCGCGCATTCGTCTGTGTTAGTTAAACAATGATTAATCCGTAGCGGAGCATAAGTTGGATGGATGAATCCCATTGGAAACGCTTATTTTCACGGCTCCGCGAGTATTTCGTGCAGGGGCGAGAGAGTGTGTTCGCAACGTCGAGGGTTAAAGGTAAGAGAAAAGGAAAGAGCAAAAGTGAAAAAAGGTGAAGCTGGGTTGTCGGGGGGAGACGCTCTTCCTCTCGAAACTCCTATAACAAGGGCTCACCCATACAAGGCATACAAGGTGGCGGGCAAGGGGGGGGGGGGGCAGACTCGCCCACCCGTAAAGGGGTCTGTAATGGCCATTCCCGCCATTGCCGCCCTTGCCGTGTGGGGGAACGGTTGGGTCTGGGGAGGCAGTTTGCCCAACATGGCCCACCGCGGGACTAGTGGGAACCCCCTCTTTTCCGCTCCATCCTCCCCATCTTTGGGGGGCTGGGGAGCCAAAGGGAGGGGGGGAGGGAGAAAGGCTCGGCAACGAAAAGAAGAA
>JABFQM010000032.1:0-70915 GCA_022816865.1 Zelostemma sp. ZL-2020 | reverse complement strand
ATTGGGGGATAACATTTTTCGAGAATTTCGAAAGGTCAGCGCGTTCTTGTGCGTCATTTCTATGACACATAAATCCAGTTTTTGCTTCCTAAACAAAGATACGAGAGACAAGGGCTGACAGGGATGAATAACTTCGTGTTCTTTTGTAAATGTTTGTAAAAACAAGAGTAGTGCGTTTCTCAACAGCATTCTGTTTCACAGAGTATTACACTCGCTCATCGTACCATGTTAAAACCTAATGCGAATTTTGTAATTACACTAGAAAATAATTGTATCTTCGTGCGAAATAAGCTTGTAATTAATGGAGCGATGACTCGAGGCGCGAGAATATATTGAGTCGCCTCTAAAAATACCAATCGCGTGCGTATTTGCTTGAATGTGTGAACGTAGAAACAGGAATTTGTACGTGTGCGTGCGAATGAGTTTTTCAATTGCCCCTGCAGTGGTGGGGCTCGTATAAAAGGCTTCACTTCAACTTTTGTTTACAGTTGAGAGTGCGAAGGACTGAAATGTGAGTCTCTAACTTTTTACATGCTTTTTCGCAATGTCCAAACGTCAAAATCAGACCCTAATTATAATTAAAAATCAAAGTTCAATCGTTCCTTGAAAAACGAGGCGTTACATTTGTAAAATGATTTCTCGCAACATCTCGAAACTTTAATTCGCGATTTCCGAGGGTCAATAAACTTCCGTTTTTTACGTTACATTCGAGTTCTCCGATAATTTGCATTTTTCCAAGATAATCATCGATAAGCAAGAATTCCCGTTTATCGGCGATGGAAGCAATTTTCCCAGCTTCCAGCGCATCAAATTATGGATCATTTTCTCTTGCGTAAAGCTGCTTCTTAGAAATCGTGAAAATTAATAACTTTTGTAATTGAAAAAATACGCATCCGAGGTTTGTTTTTCAAAGCCCGTAGCAATTTTTTATCATGCTCATTCGGCGTGTCGGACAATTGCTCCGTGCATCGCAATTGCCCTCATTAAAATCTCGTTTTCATAAATCAATTTCAACGACTTTTTTATGCCTGCAGATGCGGTCGTTCACTCCGTTCGTGATTTTGGCACTATGCATAGCCCTCGTCAAAGGTCATTCTTACCACTTGGGGGCCTGTCCCGTGGTCGAGCCAATGCCAGGATTCGACATGAACAGGGTAAGCACGAACCAACTGCAAAATAGAATACATCAAAAGCCGAGTTGAAACAATAACAAAATATTTGTCCACAGTTTCTCGGGGTTTGGTACGTGATGCAAAAAACATCAACAGCCAGTAAATGCATCAGTTACAATTACACTCGCGGCGAGGAACCCGGGGAATACATCATAACCCAAGATTCCGACATCCCTGTTGTTGGTGAGGATGAAACAATAGCGAAAAATGTAGTCGCAAACAAAGTCAGTCGCCGACGATTTTTTACGTTTCGTATGCAGATTGAAAAATCGGCATGGTCTTCATTGATTCGTAGAAACTGCAATTGGTCCCGAGCGCAATAAAAGAACGCTAACGAAATAAATGCTCTTCAAATGCCGACATTATCAGTAATTGCTTCCTAAATATAGCATGCATCTTTACAGGTTTAACTCCGTTGAAACACGAGTACCATTACACCGGGGAATTGTCGATCCCAGAGCCAAGCACTTCTGGGCGCATGGTCGTTAAGTTTCCATTGAGTAAGTTGGAATTATTCTCATCTGCAACTTTATCACGAGCTTAAACTTTTTTTCATTCTTCAGGTGTCGCAGGCAGCGCGTCGCACGTGATTTTCGCAACGGATTACGTTAATTACGCTGGATTGTTCAGCTGCCAAAAGCTCACGTTCGCCCATCGACAGAGCGCGACGATTCTGTCGCGGAATAAAGAACTCGATAAATCGTACATCGACAAATTGCGTCAAAAGCTTTCTGGCTTTGGCGTGGATCCGTTCGACATGAGTATTATTGCGCAGACGGGATGTCCTTCCGGTAACAACAGCCTCGATGTCAGCGTGGATCCGAATACTTTCAGCGCTGAAAATATTGGAAACGTCGTGCGCAAGGCTGGGGAGAAAATCGGCGATGGGATTCAGTGGCTTGGAAACGCGGGAAGCAAAGTCTACCACAAAATCGCTGGCACTGAAGACAAGGGTCCCGTGAGAGCAGCGACTCCGAACCCTGCGATTAATATACCCAATGGGAAGATGGAATCCAACGACGTCGAGTGGATTCCGTGAAATCCTGGAAATTACATTAACTCATATTTTCGTATAAGGAAACTTTAAGTTAGATTTGTTTTCAAAGTTTACGGGTTCGAAGACGAAACTTGGTTTTCGTGAATTTTCGTTTTCAAGCTTGTAAACCTTTTTTTTCTTAATACTCGATTACGAAATCTGGACTGAAATTTATACTCCGATGTACCGCTATGATCTTTAGTTGGTAAAGTCAACGTAGATTGTAGACAATTCTGATTCGAGATAGCTTTAAATTTCGAGAAAAATTGTCAAGGAACACGTGTAAATACTTCAAAGACTTCGCCATGTTTGAATAACTTTTTTTGATGTTACAACAAATTTACATGAAATATACATGTTTCTATGAATCCAGTATATCTTTGTTATTTTTTCTTGTAAAACGTGCGATCACCGGAAAAGTATAGAAACATTCTAAAACAGTGGAACTTGCATAATCCAAACGAAAATTGTATAACTGGCATTCGTTTCGACATCTTCTACGATCTTGTTGTTTGAAGGAAAAATTCATTTCATACTTGATAGCAAATAATGATGGTTAATTGGAAAACGAGCAGGGTGCAAATATTTTGCCTCTTCGCAATTTTTCCAATCTATAGTTTCTATTTTAAGCGGTTTAACTCGTTCGATCGATATGGTATTGAGCTTTATAAGTTAATTGGCAGGGGAATTAGGTTCACGTGAATATTGATCTAACTTCGAAACACCAACCGTTGGTGAATTATTGATATAAACATGCATCATGTGATTTCTAATCTCCCCTACGCATTGCACAGTATATGTTTCTAAAAAGGTATAGACGCCTCGCATGTATAACATCCTCGCATCAGATTTAAGTGATCAGTTCGTCAGTAACTGTTCTTGTGCCAGAATACAAATTCTCCGCGACACCGTGCAGGGCATTGCTCTAATCTCTTCGTTTATCAATTTTTGTTAACACCGAAAGAAGACAAATCCGCAAAATCGACGTGGCCAATGTACGTAACAGATTTTCTCTTTTTTCCTTTCATTGATAACAATTTACATTCAATTCAATCCCAATGAAATCGAACAATCTTGTAATTATTTATATTCTTGCGAAATGTATTCTCGAATCGCGGGCAGCTTTATCGAAGTCTTTAATGCGCAATACCAACTGCCGCATTACGCGCGAGACCTACGAGGGTGTTTACTTTAGTAATGCAGTACTTCAATGTCGCGCCTTCATCAAACACGCGTTTTACGAAATACTTGTAATATTTTTTCTACGCCGGCTTGAAACCATGTTGTACTATTTGGATTGTTTCAATTTCGAAAACTCGACATTTCTAACGATTTAGATGACGAAAAGTTTGAATATACAAATCAGAATTTAAGGCCGCTCGTTTCTATTTGTTTAATTGCGAAATCGGATATGTCGAAAAGTACACATTGAATGGAATAAACATTTTCGAATGTGCCAGGCTACCGATGTCAAGTGTGCAGGTAACGAGAAAATAATAGCGCTTCAACGTCGTTAAAAAACGTTCGCTTATCTACACTCGTAAAGATCCATTTTAATGCGTATTTCATTAATGCCGACGGTTTTTGGATTAGCCGGTGACCCATATAAAAAAGCGTCGATTTATTGCACAATTTCCTGTTACTTTCGGTTTCGAAAACGGTTTCAATGCCAATAAACTTTACGGATTCTATGCAATCTTTTTTTTTCATAAACGAACTGCGCTTTAGTCGCCTCATCAATGCAAATTTATTCCGTGCGTTAATTGATTGGTATCGCAGGCTCTAAATTAATTACGTCCTTAAAGATTCAACACTATGTGTTCCCGATGCAAAAGTTTTTTCAATTGCATAATCGAATTCGTTTGCAAGAGTCAATAAAATTTGGGACCACAAAAACGCCAATTCCGTAATGCTCTAGGGTCTAGACGCTGGCTTTTTTTTCGTACGGTTGACCAAGTTCATTACGCAATTCGTTCGATGAAAGAAAAGGAGATGCACGCGTTTGCGATGATTTTTGTAAAACCGCTTGACCGTAAAAAGAAATTACGTTCAAGGTCGAAAAGTTGAGTGTTGAAAAGAATCGCTCGAAGCGTTCTGAATATTCATATTCTAGTGAATGACGAGCACATTTCGAAAATGTGCGCTCGGCCCGCAACGCTCGTGCCGGTTACGTAAAATTGACAGTCAAGCGCGACGAAGGAGTCCAGGATTTCAGGACCTTTGTCAACCAATTCCTCATTTCCAAAGAACGGCCTACTTGGTCGGCGATTCTTCGATCTCGCCAGTTCGATACCGGAGTTCGCGCGAGAAACACTCGGATCCTCGAGTTCTCCGAAAGACTTCCTCGCCGGGGTAAATTCCGTACAAAAACTTGTCCTAGTTAAAAACGAGTACGTTGCGGGCTCGGAGATTTAATCGATGCGTCAAAGGAACGTCGTAACGCAATCAGAACACCCGCCGGCTAATCCGTCCGATCCGTCGCTCTTGATTTGTTAATCGTGGCTCGTTTAAAGCACGCACACAGACGCTGATTTACTATGTCCTGCTTCATCCTCGGGAGCGTAGATCGGCTATTTAAAAAGAGATGATTCATGCATTTCCACGTTGAAAATCATCGACGGTTTGACGTATGATTTTAGATGATCCGCGTTGGGCTTCTTCCGATTCTCTTGTGCGCGATCGCGGAGGCAAACGTGCTGGTGGCGGATAACGCGATGACCAGGATGGTGGAGTTGACCGCGGGAGCGCCCTTTTGCTCGCTTTACACCGATCGAGGTATCATTCAAAGGATGGTTCTCGGGGCTGATCCGAAGAGAGTGCGACAAATATCCACCAATCTCGTCGCCGATCTCGAGAAAACTTGCAAGGCTTCACGCGAAAGGGCAAAGGTCGAATTCCTTTCCTTAAATGATCCGCAATCCTGAAAAATTTAGAAGATTTTTCATTTATAATTATTCTCTCGTTTACAAGATTGAAAAGTTCTTAATCGTTTATAAAAAATGATTCAAATTCTTGCAGTCGCAAAATGGGACCAAGGGACTGATTTATCCGGGAACGAAGTGGTGCGGGCCAGGAAATCAGGCTTCTTCGTTCGAAGATCTCGGCCAACACCGCGCTGAAGATTCCTGCTGCAGGGAACACGATCAATGCCAGGTGACGCTGGCGCCGAAACAGTGCATCCACGGGATCTGCAACAACTCGCCGTTCACGCGATCCCATTGCGATTGCGACTCGAAATTCCGCAGGTGTCTGCAGAACGTGAACACCGAGGTATGATTTCCAGCAGCGATGTGAGGGAATTCAAGGTAACTTATAATCTGAGAAATACATCGTTGATTGGACGGAATTTTATGTTCAAGGTCGCAAACACTTTGGGCGCTTTGTTCTTCAACGTGATCCAAGTGACGTGCTTCAAGGAGCGACGACCTTGTTCGAAATGGCAGAAGTGAGTAAAGAGTCCAAGAAAATCTTTTCCATTCCATTTGCGATGATCCTTCTTGAACGTCGTGGACCAATCGAACGAATCGATGTCATAGAAAATAGAAATGGAATCATTTTAGTTGTACCTTTATGTGGGTATCAGCACCCAAATACGTACCACGCAGAAACGGACTGCGAGGCCTGCAGTCCATTTGGCTGAAGCCGATTGTCAGAACCGTGAGTGACTATTGGACGGTGCGAATACACGGACGCAGAAAGAGCCCGACCTACTGGGACAATCATCTTTTCCTGTAGAAGTATAAATGTTCATTCATTCTCAGGCACCTGGTGAAGGCTGTTTCGGGGCGCACTTTTCAAACAGACGAAACTTTCGTTCTTCCGAGCTTCGTCCATTACTCATCGCATTTGTCTTTTCAGGAACGGATACTCGGAGGAAATGTCAACTCGGCTGTGCTCGCAATACAAATTCCGCCCGAGCGACAAATATGTGCCGTTAATGCCGCCCAATATAAACCTGTGAATTCGAAAGTTTCAACGCTTGGAACTCGTGGATTCGTGACGTGGGATTTCTTCGACGACTGGAACACTGGCAAATAGGATTCGCGAGTGTCCTAACGCACGTCGCGAATGCTCGGATTTTCGGTTCTCGCGGTGACGTTTTCGAATGATTCGAAAAACGATTCGGCCGGTGGCTTCGAAATTACGCAACTCTCTTATTTCCATCGGGAGAACTCGAAAACGTGATTTGCCAGCGTAGCGGAAAAAAAATCCTCGGCACGTTTCTCACGCCGAGCGTTGATGCGGAAAACTTTCGGGCGATGCAACACCTCGAATGTAGTTTGAGGCGAGGGATTGATTTTGTAATTCGGCGTTTGCTAAATTTTCAAGGACGTTTTTACTACCGTGATAATGTTGTTTTCGGCGAACGGGAAATGATGAGGTCTCGGGTGCAAATGTGATATGTAAATTAAAGAAAGATTTTAGCGGATTAGCCTCGCTATTAATCGAAACTAGTGCCTGAAGTATTAGTTAATTTTCAATAGTATTTTAGTATAAACTTGTGTAACTTTTGCGGCATTAATGGATATTTTAATTATAAATACATGCACTCGAATATAATTAATCTTGTAGCGGTAAAACACTTTTTACTGTGCTTTTATAGGACTTTTGTTTGTATTTTCAAGTTTTTTTTAAAATAGGATTATGTTTCAGTTTTGTATCCGTGTTATTCAGTTTTAGGAGAAATTTAGTTCATGCAAATATTCTAGTAATTAGTGCTTTCACTGCTCTATTTTTAATTTATTAGCTCTTAATTAAGGAACAATGTACGATTCTAAACTTTCTAATGTCTAATTATTTATCATTGTAACAGTCAACGTGTAAACATACAATTTTTATTTTTATTACCTTAAGGTATGTGCATCACATACCGGCCTTTTAAGAGCTGCGAGAAACTGCAAACGAGCTGCAGAAAACTACGAAAAAATACTAAATAAACTGCAAAAAGCTGCAATAATTTGCGAAAAGCTGCAGTTTGCAGTTTTCTGCAGCTCGTTTACAGTTTCTCGCAGCTTCCCCCTTATGTTGGGGTACGGACGGCTGTTTTTTACAAACAAACCACAAATATTTGGAGTACCAGTGAACAATATATGCATAAGTATGTACATATTTCCTCCACGTTATTAAAATGTGCGAAAAGGAAGTTTTGTAACGCATACGAAATATTGTATGTCTGTAGAGCAATCGTCTATATTTTTGTTTCTACCAATAAAATTCCAATCATATTATCATGCGTTTATATTAATTCGTAGATTTGATTTCAGAATATCGTTTATTCACCATGAAAATGAATACGCATAAAGATGCAAAAATATGTATCCGATTTTCTTGCGTATTTTACACTCTTTAATTACTCGAGCTTGAGTACTTTTTGAGTCGTAAATTACCCTAAGCTTAAAGAGTTTAAAGCCGTAAATCAACCTAATCTTAAAAATATACTTGTTCCCGAAAAGTCCCAGGGGGGCTGTTTTTCGGGTCTCTTTAGTTATTCCAAAAATCAATATCTTTTGGTAAAATTATCAACCAGTTCCAAATAGAATAAGATAAAAATGAATAGCAAAAAACTTAACATATTGTGATTATTGTATTCAGTAATTGCGAAGGGTTCATCAAAAACAAGAGAAAAGGCAGTGGTAAATCCTAACCGGAGGAATTCCTCCCTTTATTTCACGAGCACATACAAAAAATTTCAAAATAATTCTCTGAGCCGTTTCGCCGTGGCGGCAGAGATGGGCCGGTTCTTCTTAGTCTTTGAGGGCGTCACCGCGAGATGACTAAACGACGATAAAGGAACCAAATTCGGGGTGATCCGCTCCAGCGGTTTCCACTTTCGGGATTTCTTGACGTCCCGGACAGGTACTGGGACGACCGGGATGTGCGGGTCCTGATTAGGGTGTCTTGTCCAGACGTTCTTGAAGGTCTCTTTCATCATCTCCTCTAGAGATGGCGGTAACTGGGACTCCCTCGTCGAATAATTGGGCACCGAGTCGACTGGAAGATAAGCCTCCTCCTGGACAGGGGCTTGCAGTTCCCGTATTATCTCACAGATGTAATAGTCCCGAAGATGACGTATTCCAAGTTCGATGTCCGCTCCCTTCGGGGAATGTTTGCGGTAGAGGTGCTCCCGGTAGCGCAGCTCGCAGAGCAAGCAGCGCCTCCGTATTTGGTCTCTTAACGACCGGGGACCGAACGGATAAACGACTCCTTTCCTGACGTTCTGAAAGGTCTTTCCTATCATCTCTTCTGCAGGAGGTACGCTACGCCGCGGTAGCTGCGGCTCCATCGCCAGAGGAATGCGAGCTGAATCATGTAGGAATGAATCCACTTTAATGGGGGCGTTCAGTTTGCGATATATCTTCCAGCCGTAGTAGTTTCGGAGATGACGAATTCCGACTTCGATGTCTGCGCCTTTCGGGGAGTGATGGAGGTAGAGGTGCTCCCGGAGACGTAGCTGAGTGAGGTAACAGCAACATCGTATCTGACATTGAAGCTGCTGATGGTTAATCCAGGTCATGAGCGATGGGGATGATGCAGGAGTCGAGCTGGCGCCGCTGATCCTGACAGGTACTGCACCCATTACGATGAAGATGTTGAGATGTCGATGTGATCAAGAACAGGAAGGTGAAGTGTTCCGGCGACATTTCGCAATAGATATAAACTATTCCCGAGCGGTCCTGTTGCGCGCAACCCCGTCGGCGCGCCACGTAGCGGCCATTCACCTCAGTAACTGGAAGGGTGCGTGCCTTTTAAACGCGCTCCCGATTCGAGTGTCGGTATCGGTGCGTCGGTCAGTAAATCGCTTGTGGATAAAGGGTTCCTGAAAATTCTTATGCACTACAATTTGCATTCCTCAACTACTGTATTGAACAATATGTACATATCTACAAGTTTGTTGAATAAATAGATTTTGCTCGTTATTTGTACCTTTGAAAGACATAAAAATATTCGCATTATAAATGTAAGACCTGTCAACTTTTTGTATAATCTAAATACCCATTATCCAATTGATAAATTCTCGAAAGTACATCTCCGCATCTTCCTTGTACTTTGAGATTCGCTAAATCGTCGGCCCTGGTTGGGCCGATATTCACAATGGCAATAGGCTTCTTCGCTTCTACAGCTTGCAGAACTATCCTATACCCCGAAAAAGTCGTCAGGGAAGTACCGAGAATAAGCAAAGAATCTGCATTTTCGACCTCCTCTCGAGCTCGCTGCACCACGTCCCGGGAAATGTTGTCGCCAAAGAAAACGATGTCTGGTTTTAAAGGGCCTCCGCAATTTGAACATGGTGGTAACTTGAAATTTTCTACTTGTTTCTGGAACAAATAATTCTACGTCAGGATTGATTACTCGCAAAAAGCCAACGTGAAATGTCGTTTTTGATTACATGAGATAAATCGACGTCACCGTCTGGACGAATTTTGTCGCTAGATTGTATCATTGTCGGATTGAGCTTGACGAGTTCTTCTTGGAACGCGAATCTGCTGATTTTACGATTGCAGTCGACGCAAATTACTGTAAAACTCGTCCCATGCAATTCTATGACGTTCTTGATTCCAGCTTTTCTGTGCAAACTGTCGACGTTCTGAGTTATTAAGCATCTGACTTTTCCAATGGTTTCCAAATCGCGTAAGATTTTGTGAGTCAAGTTTGGTTTGAATTGTGAAAACCTGGAAAATGTACAAGATTCAGTTAGTGCGGACATTGATAATTTCGGGGTCGGTTCAACGCTGAATTAATTGAATTGTAGAAGAGATAATTTTAAAAGTTGTATGAATCCCCGTTCAATGACCTCGGCCAACCAACGAAGTTTCTAGCCCAGTAGCGTTTCCTGGAATTTTCTCCGCTGCAAAACTCTTTGTACGGCATCGGCCTTCGATTGCTCGTTGCGTAAAGACCGACTTCTTCGGATCGGTAATCCGGTATTCCGCTTTCTGTCGAAATCCCAGCTCCCGTTAAGACGCATAAGCGGCCGCAATTTTCTAAAAATTCTTTCAGCATCTGCACATCTTCCAACTTGACCGGCTCGCATTTCGGGACGAAAGCGAGCGAAAAACATCGATTACCTACAACAACATTCCTCCTTACAAAATGTCTATTTTCGTCATATTTTACGTAAGAATAAGAACATGGAAGAAAATCAAATAAAATCAATGAGGTATCGAAGAGCTAAAGATAGCAGAGAGCAAATGATGTTATAATCGATATTTAATTAATTGCGAAATCCATAAATAGACATTATATCACAAGGCACTTACGAGGAATTGACAACGACGAATTCGGGGTTTTGAAAATATGCGAACGCCTGAAAACGGCATTCATATTCGACTTTCGATGTTTTTCTTTCAAAAAACAATCATGGTCACGTCTGTTTCGCCTGCAGTGCCCGATAATGCCTTTTGTTGTTTTTTTCTCGATTGTTTGTCAGCTGCTTCCGGACATTGCCGACAATTGGCCTCGTGCAAAGTCGGGAACCGATACGACGCCGTCGAGTGTCCCCCCCCACCACCGTTATCGAAGTACCGCAAACTTACCGCAACAACGAAGCGCCTAAAACTCGCAGTGTTGCCAATAGAATCCGACAAAGGCAAAGTAAAACATTCGTTCCGGTTTCCGTTTCCCGACTTTTGCCGAGAATTACGTCCCGAGCGTTGGATTTTCGAGAAATAAAGTGCGCCAAGCACGAGGAAGTACATCGCAGGTGAGTCCCGACTCCGAGTTACGTAATCCGCGTGCGAAATTTCGCACACCTCGTGAGAATAAACATTCAAATATTTTCAACGTTCGGCTTGATACGGTCTGGCGGCGCTGCCAACCCAAATCGGCCAATGGTCGCGGCATCATACCGCGTAGATTTAGCCCGCGCAAATATTCTGAACCAATAAAATCGTAATAATTACGTAAATATTTATTACCAGCGCACAAAAATCGCATCTGCTTGGGTTATTCGCGACGTTTGGAGAAAGGTAAGTGGCTCCGCTCGAGCCCGGGTCGCGATAAAGTCGTTAAAGAAAGTCGAGGACCTTCGACGTTGCGCCGCTAAACTTATCCGATATTGATAAACTTTCGGTACGATTACGCGCTCGTTTTTTTACGTCGCGGTGCATTATTGCATCGTGTTCCGCGCTCGCCGCGTACTGCGGGCCATTCATTTTCTTTGCTGCTCGTGTACGTGCATACGTACGAATTCCAACTCGAGCGTTTTATTTTTTCCTCCTTTTCCCTTCGTCTCTTTCTTTTAATCTTTCTGTGTACGTCGCGCGTGCGGTTGGACAAGGATAGAATGCTCGGTACTTCGTTCTACGCGTAACGTGAAAAATTACTTATTTTCGATCTTTTTTTTTTAGGAACGATCGAGTTTTGTATTTGTCGAGTCGACTCGACATGGTCGAATCTGATCAAAATGGTGTCGAGGACCAGGAGGCTCGTGAAAACAACACCAAGGACAAGACCCTGGAGCCACCTGGAAAGCGAGCACGCGAGGAAAGCGAAGCGGTAACGCAGAACCCGGAGTTGCCGACGAAGAAGCCACGATTGGACGAGGAATCGAAGAGCGACGAAAAGCAGGAGTCAGTAAATGGCTCCAAGGATGGCAAGGACGAGGACAGCGCCGATGGCGAGTCAAAGGATGTGAATGGCAAGGAGGTAAAGATGGACGTCGATGTATCAGAAAAACCCGAAGAATCCAAATCGGCGGAAAAGAAGGAGTCCGTAGCCGACTCCACGGATTCCAAGGATGAGGTGATTATTGCATAATTCCTTTGTTGTAAAACGGAAGATACAGTTAACTAATATGAATTGTTTTCTTGTAACAGAAACCGGTGGAAGAGGAAAAAAAGACGGAGAAGAAAGCCGAGGAATCGAAAGCAGATGTAAAGTCGGAGGACGAAAAAGAAGACGAAACTGATAAAAAGACCACTCTAAAAAACTCGGAAGTCGTGGAGGGACTTGAGATGGCCGTGGAAAATGCAAGCGATAAAGAGGGCAGTTCCGAAAGCGAGAAGGAGAAGGAATCAAAGCCCAAGAAAAAGACGATCATTGTAAAAGAGAAGGCTAATGATTCCGAAGTAGATGTCAGCAGTTCTGAGAATGAGAAGCCAGATGGCGAGGATGAGGAGGAAAAGAAAGACAAGGATGATGAAAGTGATGAAGATTCGGGCAGCAAGAAGAAGACTGGGAGGAAGGGACGGAAGAAGTTCTTGAAAGTTGATGCTTCCGCCTCCGAGGAAAGTTCGGACAACGCTTCTGAGGATGAGGACTACAATCCGCGTACGAAAAAAAAACTGAAGAAGTCACCGCCGGCTAAAAAGGCGACTCCGGTTACTGAGACCAAGAGAGGCCGTGGACGCGGAAGAGGACGTCCTCCGAAGAGGATTGTTGAGAAAGTAGAGAAAGAGGAAGAGGAAGAGGAGGAGGAAGAGGAAGACAACAAATCGGTGGAACAGGACGAGAAGAAGGCGAACAAAAGCGATTCCGAATCCAAGGACAACTCTAGCAAAGAAGAATCGTCGGAAAGCGAAAATGACAGCAGCAACGATTCCGACAAAGGTCAAAAGAAGAAAGGATCCGTAAGTTATCGCCTCTTTGAAAGTTTAACGTGTTTGTATATGTTTTTAATCAATGATGAATTTTCAGAGTTTCGAGAAAAAGTTGCAAGCCCAAAAGAAATTTCTGAGCTTAGCTGGAGTTCATGTAAAATGTTACAAGACCTTATTCAAAGACTGTAAAACAGATCAAGCTAAACTCAAACGTATAAAAGACCTATTGGAAGAAAATGGAGTCAAAGGTCGACCGTCTAAACAAAAGTGTAAAGCGGCAAAGGAAGCGAAACTTATCAAGCAAGAGATTGCTGAAATGGATAAGAAAAATATCATATCCGAGGGTTTGTTACATTTTTAAAAATTATAAAGAAAAACGTAAATGTACGTGTATAATAATGAGTAAATGAATTGTTTACAGGCCGAGTTACTCGAGGAAGGAGAAACATGCCGAAAAAAGCTGCAAAAAATGAAAACACGGTCGCGTCACCAACGGCGCCATCACGAATTCGTGAAGCCCGAAAACGCATCCAGCATATGGTCGACAGCGACTCCGAATAAAAGTTTCAAAGCGGTCGAAATGTTTGTATTTACTATTGATTTCGCCCACGATTTATACATTATATTACATTCAAGATAAGTCACAATCGTGGGTAGAAATTGAGAAGTTTCTGCTATTCAGAAACTACTATATGGCATAAAATAGAACTTATTATATGTTAGAAAGAGGACATGGGTGCAAAGAAGGCCTTATCATTTGTTATTTCCATTTTCTGATGATTTTTTTTTGTTGCCAGCAATTATTGTTTCAGATTAACAACTGCGAAACGAAAATTTTCCATCATGCAACAAAAGTGTCTACACTTTTGTTGTCTTTGTCTATTAATTATACTTTTTATAAGGTCCTCTTGCGCCTAGATTCTCAATTAGAATTCGTACATAACATGTATCTTAAGAAGACTATGTTTTCACATATAATTTTACTCCGAAATAAAGATCGCTATTTGTCAAAATAATATGAAATGGAAATGAGTGTATGTATGCGCAAAATATGTCAGACTCGGTATGGCTGCGATTCCAAGTGAAATGAAATCATTCGACGTGTGCGATGGTATTTTTTAAGATTTGATTTGATTTTAACAAACATGAATCAATCGTTTTTAAAATTGTTAATCATTTTCAATTTACCGCTAATCCGAAGAAAATGTGCCTTTTTTAACAAGGAAATCGTTTTGTGTCTAAAAATGATGGGACATTTTGATTTGTTGTTTTCGAACGAGGAAAATCATTTTTGTAAGAACATACATGCCATATAAAAGATTTAACTCTTCTCATATTTATGAAATAGGGGCTTTTAGCGTAGCATTTTACATCTCGTTTTCTTCATTTTTACAAACACTATTGTTGTATAGCTCAGACAAAAGCGTAGTACAATTGTGTAATTCCGAATGTTAAAAATGACAAGATATATATAAATATATGGAAAAAATAAATGTTTATGCTCATACTTCACTTTTTTTTCACAATGTATTTCAGTTTCTTTTCAACATTTATGCACTTCAACAGCGCAATACGATAATTTGTATATTTTACACAATTCTTATGCTACATTTTTACGATACCAAAATTACCTGAATTTTAGCGATTATGATTTAGGAACTCTGCGATGCACTCTTTACTGCAGAAAAGCTTGTTTTCCTTGATCGCCATTCTGCCGTTGAACAAACTTTTTCTGCACTCGAAGCAACAGAAACATTCGTCCGTAGCATGGAAATCGAGTTCTTTCACAGCGACGGATTGATGATCGGCTGCGATGGCTTTACTACAAGCTTTACAAATTTTCGCGTAATTATTCTGGTAACATGACAAACAGAGCGGTCGATCATTTTCCGGCGTGTACTTTTGGCCCCCCAACGGGACGTCACAATCCCAGCAACAAAAGTGGTTCAAATGGTAACTGTGTCCTTCCGCCACCGTGTATTTCCTCACGAATATCAACTGCAAAAAGAAAATGTAACGAAAATTATTATTAAAAAAAGAAAAACAATGAAAAGACGCGATAAATCGAAACTACTTCGTCGCAGGCAAAACATCTCGGAATTTCCAGCAGCGTCGCGAGGTCCCTGCCGCAGTAGAGTTTCCCCTTGTGATAAAAGTAGACCAAATCGGCGAACAGTTCGTTGCACGCGGAGCACGCGAAGCACCCGGGATGCCAGACGGCGTCGTCCGCCTTTTCCGCCATGACCACGACGTCGCCGACGTTTATGCTACCCTGGCATTTGTGACATCTCTGCTTCTCCGTCGCGTTCACCGCCAAAGCTTCCATGTTTTCCTGCATTTCATCGACGGCGTTTTGAATCTGGTCCCGGGGATTGCTCCCTATCATTTCCTCAGGGAAAACTGGATTTCTCAGCTCCTCGGAGAAGACGACGCTCGAAGGTGCGTTATGAGAAGTGTTGATTTCCACTCGAAGAGGCGCGATCTGGGATTGTTCTGGGGAAGAATATGGTTTCGTTTTACATTCGATGTCGCGAGCAAAGTGCGCCGGTGCTCGTGCTCGATCTTCCAACAAAGATTCCTGTGGAATTGCCGACTCCGTTTCCAGGTGGTGGAAGCTCGACTGGGGATTCGCTGCCCATGGTTCTCTGTTTTTCTTCCCAGCATTTGACTGCAAAAAGTATCATTAAATTAGAAACTATTTTCCATGAACACATTACAAAAAATATATCAATAACCCAGACTGCGGAATCTGCGATGCCGTTTCCTTTCAGGAATTCTTCCTGGGCACTGCCATACTTGGAATTGAGCTTTTCGCGGATGTACATTAATCCTTTTGAATCCAAAGTGCTTCCAACGATGCTGTCGGTGTGGATCGCGCTCGGAGGAAGAAGTGCCTCAGAAAGCATTTGCTCGGCGAGCATCGCAGCCTCACTCGACGATTCGATATTCGACAAAGGAGCTCCAAGTCTCTCCGAACCGTACTCCTGAGCCGCTGGAAGTTTCTCCGCGAAAAAATCGCCATTCTTCGATTGCGAATTTTCATCGTTCCCGATTTTGTTCCTGTTCAATTTACTCAAGTCAGAAGAAAACTGCGGGGATTTTAGCATTTCTGTAACCGGGTCAACGTCGACGACGTTGTCGCCGTGTCCGAACTTCGATAAAGCACGATGATACCGTCCAGGAGTGGAATTAACGTCGTTGGAACTTTCCAAATCCTCGTCTCTTCTCCCAGTTTTATTTTGGCCCAGTTTTCTTGGATCCGAGGAAAACTGTGGGGACATCCCCGTGACTGGGTCAACGTCGGCGACGTACTTGTCGTACAACGACTTCGCCAAAGCTCGACTATACCGTCCAGGAGTGGAACCGAACTCGCTCGAACTTTCCAAGTTTGGAACCCGAGAAGAAATGAGGCTGCTTTGAGCAAGATTTTCGTCATTGCGCGGCAGCGGCGGGGACAATTTTGGAATGAAACTGCTCGGGGTGCGGAGATTTATTCCTTGGCTCGGAGTCTGTTTGTGCTGAGGGCTGGAACGCTTGACGTCCGTTGCATTCGCGGGGGTCATCAAGGAGCGATGGAAAGGACGAGCTCCCATTGACTGCAAAAAACAATTTTTATGTAATTCCATTGTTCAACTAACGACTTGTAACATTGTATTTTTAGTGGCCGATGTTCAACCTGCGTGACTTTTCCTTGGCCCACGGAGGACTTCAAGTTCTCCAGGTACTGCTCGAACTCTTTTTTCTCTTGGTCGTTGAGTTCGGAGCAGGCTTTGTGGTCGATGTCATGCAACGGAAGCTGCTTTTGGAGTTGCTGCTTTCTCAGGGCAGCGCCCACAGAACCTTTGATTGGCTGTTTATCCACGGGAAGAGCCTTCATGTAATCCGCAGCGAGTTCCTTCGTCGTCCCAGGAGGCACCCATTCGAAAGTTGCCTCGTTTTCCTGGTGCTTCTTGTTGACGCACAAACCTAAAAAAATTATTTCATGAATGGAAATGCAATTTCAAATCCAGTGTTCAACGAAGGGAAAAAATCTCACGCATCGGCCGATTTTTGGACTTGGAAGAAGGACCAAAAAGCAATTGGAATTGAGGAAATTCATCGTCATCGACGTCGTGATCGTCGCGGCTGCACTTGCAGTTTTTGCAAATTTTTCTCCAGAAGTGAAGGTCCAATCCAGGGCACGCCGTGTTGCAGCTGAGACAAGGCGCACCAGCTCCTGCTTCGTGGGCCAGATGAGGCTGTTGAATATTTAAAATTCTGCATTAAATATAATCGAAATTTGTGCTTCGAAAGGTCTATAATCTCAAGCAAGTTTTTTTATCATTCTTATCGTTCTAAGATTAAGGGGTTACCAATGATCTTTGGAACGCGATAACGTTTTTTAAGAACTCACTTTCCGCCTGCGGTTCTCCAATTCTAGAAGCCACTTGGGGCGATCGTCGACTTGTTCCATTATTAAATTTGTCTTTTTGAGTTTTCGAAATGTTCCGTAAGATTTCAGCGTTTCTGGTAAAATAACGACATCGAATTTCAGCGTTGTTTGTTCATTTAAACGCTCGAGAGCATGACAATTCCTCCCAGCCGTATGAATCACCGATACTTCTCGTTACTCGTGGCCTATCAGTTCTTTGTGTACAAGCTACTTTTCACACGAACAGAACGCACACTGCATCGAAAGTTGAAAAGTTACCCTCACGCACGATGTCGAGTTCCCCTTCTCTCGGAACACGTGTTAAACTCATGGCAATAAAAGGGGGGACATCGGAACTAAGGACGCAAAGAAGATCTCCGAGAAAGGCAGGATTCGCGTGATTTTCAGGGGAGAACTTTCACGAAAAGCATTTCGAAATTATTTCCTCTCGTGGTCGTTTTTCAGTCGGCGATTTCGCAATTTATACATTCCTCCCTTATAAATATGTACATTTTTATCACGAGTGTAAAATACACGTTCCCCTGATTTTCGTGGATCAATGTCAGTCGTTGATTCCAAATGCGTTGTCGAATTCCTCCTTCGATATCTGAAAAAAAGCATATATTATATTTCAAACTGCTTTTTATTAAGAGATCAATTATGCAATTCGTAGAAACCTTCTTCTTCTTCAGTTTTTTCATCAGCGCGATATCTTTTGCCAGTTCCTCGATGTCTTCGGCACTGGGTCCCTTTTTCCGTTTTTTCCCGGTCTTCGTTTCCCCCGCAGCTTCAGCTTTCCTCTTCTTCCGCAATTTCTTCTTCTCCGATCGATCCGACAACTTTTTCTTAGCTTCCGACCAAGGCTCTGTATTTTTCCTTCGTTTTTCATTTTGATTTTTTTGCGGCCAAACCCCAGTGTTTTTGAACTCTGCCAGTTTTTGCAATCGAACCGCATCGCGTTGTTTATTTTTGTAAGCGATGGCATTCAAATCAATGTCTTCTACCACAAACTCCGAAAAATCTTTTCCCTTCAATTCCGGCATGCGAGGCATTTTCAACAGTCCAAAACCCATCGCTGCTTTCACCACGTCCAGATCTTTCAAGCACAATATTAAGCTACATTCGTGTTTCGTGTAAGATTGAATGTAGGATACAAAAGCTATGTTCGCTTTATCGAAAAACAATCTGTCGTTCTTTTGCAAATTTCTCATACAAGATAAACATTTTTCTACGACTTCGTCCGATGGACTAAGAACTACTTCTTCTAAGGTAACTTTTTGATTCCTTTTTATGAATTCTACGTAAGCATCTTCAGATTCCAAAAGAAAGAGCAGCGCGTTCCCTTCGTTTCCGATTCTGGCAGTTCTTCCACATCTGAAATTTGAAAAACAAGTTTAATTTCGTGCCTCTGTCTCATCCAATTTTGTATGATTTTTAAAAATATTACCTGTGGACGAAAGTACTTGCGGTGGACGGTGGATCGTACTGCAACACCCAATCAACTTCAGGAATGTCGATACCTCGTGCCATCACGTCCGTGCAAACCAATAAACCACTTTTGGCTTTTCGAAAGTCTTCGAATATCTTGGACCGTTTGCCTTTCTTTTTCCCGTGCAAAGCAAACACATTCGCGGTTGGAAATAATCTGGAAATCATAATCGATACTCAGCAATAGAAACACATACAAAACAAGAATCTTTTCGAAAACGGAATCTTACGATTTAATGACATTACTGAAGTAATCGACGCAGGCGCACGTGGAGAAAAATATCATGTACTTCAAGTCCTCTCCTTTAGTGTTTATGAAATCAATCATCGTCGCGAGTTTCTTGTCCGGAGAAACGAGAGTATAATTATTGTGCAAACTAGAAGGCGTGGATTCTGTAGTTTTTTCCTTGACGGAAACCAAAGCCGGATTTCTCAAGCCCGCTCGAATAAGCTCCTCGAGTTCTTTCGTCTGGGTCGCAGAGAACAGTCCCGTTCTTCTCAATCGAGGCATGAAACTCAAAATGCTGTTTATGTCTTTGTAAAAGCCCAAATCCAGCAGTCTGTCGGCTTCGTCCAGCACCAATATTTCCTTAAAATAAATTGACATTACTCCTTTCTCAGCATTGATCGACGAGTGGCATTCCCCGCAGTTAATTACCAGATTTTTAACTTGTTTCGCCAAGTTTATGTTTTTGCATTCGGTGAAAATGCCTTTCAATCTACCAGGAGTCGCGATAATAATATTCGCCGAGTTTTTGAGTTTCGCTACGTCTTCCGTGACCTTGCTTTCGTCGCCACCCATGATGAGCACTTGCGTCAGGTCCGGAATGTTCTGTAAAAAGTTACCCAGGACATCGCTGATCTGGGCCGCGAGCTCTCGGGTCGGGGATATCACGATTGCTCCGATTTCACACGGTTTCCATTTTTCTGGTCGCCTCTGTAAAAAAACAAGTTCGTTTTATTTCTGTCCTTCTTCCGCGAAAATTTTAAAATATTTTTTTGTACGAAACCAGTAAAATTTCCAGCATTGGTATGAGGAAAGCCAGGGTTTTTCCGCTGCCGGTTACAGCTTCCGCAGCTACGTCTTTACCCTTTAGAAGTAAAGGAATGCAGGCCGCCTAAAAATATTTGTATAATTGATAAGAATGTCGGATTGTCATTTAAAAATAAAAATTGAAAAATATTTCGAAGTTTTGTTTACCTGGACGGGAGTCATTGTTTTGAATTTCAATTGCTTCAGGGTTTTCAGCACGGGAGGGCTCAGAGGTACATCGAGCTCCTGCCATTTTTGGATATTCATAGTACCGGCTCTAAAATTCAACAATTATGAACGAACTATTCTTTTTTCCATTAAAAAAATTGCTCGCTAAGCACGTTTTCACACGCACGTGAAAAAAAGTCAGGTTAGGTTTGGACATGGCGGGAAAGTATTTGAATAGATCGAATTTAAAATAAACGAAATTCATATCTGAACAATAAACAAATATAAATCCCAACAAATGATGACAATTCATACATAACACAGGCAAGAACTCAAAAAGCTACAATTAATAAAACTGACCTACAAACTGTCAAAACTTTGTTGTTTGTCTACCATTTAGGTTAGAAAAATAAACTTCGATGAACAATAACAACCTCAATAACGATAAAATGACAAAAGAAGAGAATTGGATGCGAGATTTTTCTTTAAAGGACAATTTGATGTTCTCTTCGTCTGATTATGTACCGATTTTGATAGAAGACATCCCCGAGTACATAAAATCGCCCGGATACGATCAGGAATGCATCAAGGACATTCAGACGATCGGAAAAGTCGAATCAATAATCAACTCTTGCTTTTTTCTCGTATCTCTCAACTCGGCTAGAAAAACAAGAATTCGAGCAGTGTACAATTTTTCGTTTTACGACGTCAATGTCGTCCCTACCAACAGGAAAAATATCAACGACCTGGTTAATAAAATTCCAAAAATCTTTAATTACTTAACATTAATCCATACAAATTAATTTATATTGCGATGCATTTGTTTAGGAGGCAGGCGACGTCGTCAAAATATTCGGATGCCTGAGAAACATGAACCAGGACGTCTTCCTGAGTATTTATCTCATGCTCCGAGTCGAGGATCCTGAAAAAAGCATAAAAACCCTGGCACTCGCGTCCAAATTAGCTGCCCGTCATTACAATCAGTAAAATTGCCCAAAACATAAAAAAATCTCTTCAATCAGAAAACTAATCAACAAAACTTTATTTCCAGGTTGCACCCGACGGAAAAAGTAGAAAAACTCCTGGAAAAAACTTGGGATCAAATGTACAAGGAAAAAAAGACTGGGATGCATATTTAATAACATGATATAACGAATGCCATGACCTTGGGAATAATGAGCCCCAAGAGAAAAAAGAAACTGATAAAGGAGACGCAAAGTGATGGACTTACATAATTTATTAATATTTTCGATCTCATATATATCTCAACATGATTTTCAAAAATTGAACAAAATATATACGACAGATGTTACAATGTTTTAAAAAAGGGGAGAAAAGTTTACAAAAATAAAACAGAAAAAACATTAAAAAATCGCCAGGGCCGTAAAGATGAACTCAGGCCTATTGGCAGGTTTTTCAAAGAATTTATTTTGACGTTTCTTTGTTTTTCATCTTTAAATCTCTTCGATATAAAATTTGTGTCTAACGATGCCACGCGATGAACCATCTTTTCCATATAAGGATCGTTTGTTCGTCCTCGTATCCTATGTACACGACTAGGTCTAAGGCCGTCAAAGATAATCAATCGTTCCTTTCCGCGTTTCTCTTCGACGTCACTACGCACGAGCAATTGAAGCTGCAGCATTTCAGGCAATTCGCTCGCAATAACAATCTCGCAAGACGTTTTTTCAGACAAAGCATTGCCGATTTACAGAATGTATTCCAATGCGAAATAAACTGTTGCTGCTCTAGAAACAAATCTTCCTGATCATCTCATTTTTCATGATAAAGCATCGCTAACACGACTCATGTTTTCATCACAGAAAATAGACGATAATCTCGCTCTAATCCGTAGCCACCGCAAACGGGAAACATCGTGGCTCTCTCGGAGCATTTGCAAAGATAAATTCTAATTACGTCTCGCGCGTGCTCTATTGCATTGAAGAATTTTGAGCACTTACAGGCGCTGACACCGCGTTAGGCATTGTCGCAACGCACTCGGATTGAACGAGCTTTTAAAGACTTTCGATTAAACCTTTCGTTCATAACTGTTACATTACTTCAAACGCGAAACCCTTTAATTCTCCGGCAAACGAGCCTTGTTCCAGTCATTGATTCACTCGGAATGAACGAGCAGTTTTTTTCGTTGTAAGCGTAAAAAAACTTTTCAATTTCCACAACACGATTCACATCCCGGTCAACATCCATTCAGGCTTCGGCCAATGAATTGAACTGTTTCGCAAACAAAAAATGATAATTTCACCAAGACTCGCAAAAAGTCCTCGTCTCTTCATTCGAAACCATCACCAAAGTGGATATCGTCGCGCAACAACGTTCATCTTTACTCGCTCTCATCATAGTTCTTTCTCTTCTTCCTTCGCTTCCTTTCGACTTTCCCAATGAAAAACTTAACAACAACAAACAGATTCTCGATTACTTCACCGCGTACATATAATCTTATCAACGCGTCTCTACGAAATTTGCCAACGTCAATACATTAACCGGGATGTGAAATCGTGCTACGGAAATTGAAAAATAATTCTAGCTTTAACAAAGAAAGCTGCTCATCTATTTTCCGAGTGAATCAATGAATCAAGAAAAGTTTGGAAACCCGAGCGAAGAAGAGAGAAAGACAATTCAACTTCAAACAAGCGACCTTCCACTTTGGCATAGAGAACTCGATACCGCGATCCGACGTGTCCTCCTGCGTGGCAAGGAGCCGCCGCGTGCGCCGAATTCGCGGTTACAAAAGTCACCTTCAAAAAACGATCACCCGGATGTGGAAAAGGGCACCCGAGGTTTGGTAAATGAAAACGGAAGGATCAAAGAATAAAGGGAAAAGATACAGAGAGTCGTGGGAAAAAGAGAGAGGCAGCGAAGGTGACTTTTCAATGCAAAACATTCGCATAGTTAACAATATCTTTAGCCTTTCTTTCTTACAAAGCTACGCGGCGGCAGCGACTGATGCTACTGATTGTGCGGCAGGAGGATCGTTTGTTGCCCGGGAGGCGGCTGCGGCGGTAGGTACTGCATGTGTTGCTGCAACTGTATGTGTGGTGGAATGATGGGACACATGATGGGATAACTCGGGGCATGACCCTGGGGCGGTGGTTGCGGATACGAAGGTTGAGGAGTACCAGGTGGATTGTAGGCTCCCGGCGTATGCGGAGAATTGGGATTAGCCGGAGACGGAGTTTGGCTGGGCTGTTGTTGAGCGACGTGAGGATGTTGGTGATGATGCGGGTTCATGTACTGGAGACCAGGAGCTTGAGGACCCGGTGAGTCATGGTGATGATGATATTGCGCCGTCATATGCGGCGGTGGCTGCACCATGCGCACCATGTGTTGGTATGCAGGTTGGCTCGAATAAGGCACCTGGAACGGTGGGTGTAGCGGCGCGGGCGCGAGCAAGGGTTGTCCGGTCGCCGCGGCAACCTGCATCTGTGACGCGATGTCCGGGGTGCGGTGTGGCATCATTTGCACTGCAATCCAATAATTCGCTATTGCAAATCATCATTACACATTCGATATTGTAAACACTTTGAGATGTTAAGTGTAAACAGTTCAAAGTGTCATGAAATTAAGTGTAAAGGAATCGTAATGAAAAGTTTAATACCCTTTCGAAATCTTGTGACTTGGGCTTGTTGCTGCGTGAAGGCGGTCGGTGGTTGACTTGTCATAACATATGCCGGCATGACCACCGCGGCAGGCATGGCTCCCGTGTACTGCGGGGTCTGCGGAGTGTGAGGCCTGCTCGGCGTTGGAGTACTCGGCGATCGCTGAAAAGTTTAACATTTCATCTATCAAATGATCAACGGAACGCAGCGAACAGGTATTGAATTCTCGTTGTGGTAACATGTTACTTACAAATCATACATACTTTTTCATACGCTTTCAGACAGTAATTTTCAGTTACTTTTTACACGTGTATCAATTGCAATGTGCAGTGTAAAGAAATAAGTAAATAACTTGTCCTTCCTTCATTAAAAAAATATTCAAGTACAAACTCGTTGTCAGAAGCATAAGAAAAAAAATCCAAGTTTTCTACATTTACATTCATGTGTGTAAGCGAAGCGCAAAATCTGCAAATGATCATTCACTCGTTATTCTATACATTACAAAATACAAGAACAATTTCACAGCAATTTGATGAAGAAACGAAATTCAAGCATACCGGTGTAAACGGTTTAGCGTTCGGATTGAATTCTTTAGCGTTCGGGTTCAAAGTAGACTTTTTGAAAGCAGTAGTGATCTTGTCGACGCTTGGTTCTTGCGGCGTTTGCTGCATCGGAGGCGTCGTTTGCTGCTGCTGCAACTGCTGCTGTTGCGGAGAACTAGTCGGCTGAGGAGGTAAAGGACCTGGCGGTGGTTTGCTAGTAACAACCGTTTCGTCCGGTACAGGTTGCGGAGGCGGTGGCGTAGGTTGTTGCTGATGCAACGGCTGCTGAGCCGTTTGCTGCTGTTGAGCGGGAGAAGGACCCGGGGTATGCTGGTGTGCCTGTGGATGATGAGCCGACGGATGAACCGACATCGAATGGGATTCTTGCTGGTGTTGCTGCTTCCTGGGAAGAGTCGATGTATCCTGCGAGTCGGTGTTCAACTTGAATTCCGACGCGAACTGGCGCAAGTGATCGTCCCTTGGCGCGTGATCGTCCCTTCCTCTTTGATTATTTCCCTGCAAGTTTCGAAGCTGCATTACAATCTTGTTACAAAATACATATTTTCCATTTTCAATGTTCGAATGGTACCTTGCGATGATCTGGTTTCGGAGGTAACATGTCACAGCGTTGTCCCTCAATCGAATTTTGCTGCTGAAGCGGAGCATGCGGCGCATGCTGCGAATGAGAAGACTGCTGAGACTGATAAGAAGCCGCCCCAGCTTGCGGGAAGGGAGCCGGGGGCAACACTTGCGGCCTGCCGAGTCGTTCGCGTTTGTCGGGATTCATTTTATTTGGATGTGATTGTTGCTGAGGAGGTGGTTGCTGCTGCTGTTGCTGCGGGGAGCTGAAGGCTACTTGTGAAATCGGGGGTGGTACTGATGGCGGCTGCGATGGCGGCATTCCTGGATAAGGAAAGTAGATTATGACATTGCAAATTTCAATTCAAGAGTAACTTCTTCTGTACCTTTGTTCATTTTATCGAAACCTTTAGTAATTAAACGTGGTTTTTCGACGTAATTACCAGAAACAGTAATACTTGGTGGAGGCTGTGCCACGGATGCCGGTGTGAAAGGTGGATTGTTGTAAGACATGACCATTCCAGTTGGCGGCATTCCCATGTGCGACACGGAATGCTGCACGGGTGGATGAACCGAAGGCATCGCCACTGGAATGTTCGTCGATTGCGGAACATTCGCGTTGACGTTAGGGTTCACGTTGACATTAGGTGGCGGCTGATTGAAAACATTTTTATTACTAGCTGGGACAGGAGATGGCGGCAGAGGCGCGGACCGCATTGTTTTGCCTGTCTTGGCGTTCTGGTTTCTTTTGTTTGGCGGAATATACTTTTGTCCATCGAGCGGTCGATCGCCAAATTTATCGTTAGGTCGAACCTAGATCACAAAGAAAAAAAGTGAGCAATATTGAAGTTGATGTACACTAGATGAAATTGATCGAGCTTCAACTAACCACAGCAGAAAATCTCTCTTCGTCGTCACCATTTTCTAGATCAAGTCTTGATTTGTGGGTCGGTTGAGATTCTATTTCATTGGCTATCTCAGCAGCTTTCTGTTCTTGTTCCTTATAATCTTTCGTGTCTTTGCGCTGAAGCGGTACGGTATAACCAGTCAAAGAAGGTTCGAACGTAGTTTGAACACCAAAATTGTCTTCGTTTATACGAAACATATCATCAGCGTCCCATCCATTCTGAAATAATAAAAACATTTGAGAATCGTGATAATTTCTTTATCAATGATCGAACAATTTGTGAAAACCTACAGCTGCGGAAGAGCTCAGTCCAACCATGTCATCTCCGTTCACAGCAGAGTCAGTCGTGTCGTCCCAACGTTCCAGTTCCTTTTCCCGCACGACACCGTTGAATTTGCTAATGGCTGTGTCAGTTTGGAATGTATCCTTGGTAGCGAACTCCAAATCCACGTCCTTAGCGGAGAACATGACGATGTCCTGAGGCTTGAAAATCAGTTTCTCCACCACGTTCTCGACGAGGATCTTCCCAGTGGGTTCGACGCGATGAGCCATTTCCAGTACTACGAAAAACTCCGGGGAGAATGTCCGGAACACGCCCTCGTAGACTATGCCACTCGGAGTTTGGAGCTGAAATTCGCAATTACAATCAAGAAAACTGTCTTCCAAGCGATGCGAGTAAAATTGATAAAACACGAGTCATTGACTTCTGAAAATTGATAGGGATTACATTTTTGTTGACAAAATACCTGCACAACGTTGCCGACGTGACTAGTGATGCAATGCATGAAGTTGGAATTGTTATAAATTCCTTCAGCGACAACATTTCTGTCCGGCAAGGTCCGAGCCCGTGGGGATCTACAAACACAAAGAAAATTTTGCAATTGTTTCCGAAAAATTTTATTTACGCGGCAAAAATGGCGAATCGATAATATTCCGAGGAACAAAGCCACGATGTCGAAAATGAAGATCGCGGAATGCAAAAACGATCGAAAACAAAGAGAATTGTTGGCAAAACAAAAAAGTGGAAAAAAGAAAATGTCGCACCTCGTAGTTGGATTGTTCGCGCGACCCTTTCTTTTGCTGTTCATCCTGCCAGCCGAAGACGATTCTTCGCCAGTGGACGGTGGAATTCTGCCGCCGGTTTCTTGGGGGCCTTCTGGTTTCTTTGTGGGGACCGGAATTTTGACTAATTTTCCGGCAACTATGTGGCACCAAAACGAGGTGATAAACGAGTACCCGAGGTACGAAAACACAAAAAGTCGTTCGCGACGGAAATAAATGACACGTCCGCGGATAACGATCGATGAACCGAATAACACGGGCGGGCGAGATCACTCAACGACGACCAGTCGAGTATATTGACATGGATCGCGGCGTTTCTCTCTTTGCTACGCTCTCGTCAGCATTTATATCGCGCTTATAGGTTATACCTGGTCGAGCAAATGTTCAGGTACACGAGCGTGTGCGAGCGCTGCGTGCATTAACGCGGTGTCAGGCGCGAGAAGGTCGAACGGGAAAACGAAAAATTTCGAGGTCCGCGGAGGAGGACGCAAAGACTGCTGCTGCACCAACCACAGGCCAAACTGTGTGCGGTGATGTGCCGAGTGACGTAACTCCTCGCTTAGCGAAAATCGCCCATGGGGAATAACGAGTGCACAGCACTCGAGCGCGAGCGATAACACCCCGGGTATTTTAACTTCGGCTTTAATTAGATGCGAGATTAATCAACATGTGGTAAACGACGATTGAAACTATGCAGTCGCCCGTTCCTTCTCAATCCCCCGGTGACTGTTCGATCTTCCTGCCACCTAGAGTTTATATTCGACATTTTGTGTACTGATTTTCACACCAATCTTGTTAGCGTTTTTTTTAGTTTCTCATTGATTTTGGATAATTTCGCGATGAAATTTCTTGGGTTGCGAATTTTCCTGGATTTTAGCGACAATTTTTGATACATCTGGGGGTGTTTTATTATTTTTATTTTTCGTTCATTGTTCCGAGATTATCTATTGCGCATGACGAGTATCATGGCGCGCTATTCAAAAATGAGTTTTTGCAAAGCTACTACGAAGCTTTTAAAACAAATTACATCGATTCTCGTACAAAATCGTTTCGGCAAAATTACGTCAATTAAAATGATGTACGAAAGTTGTAACTACGCGAGATTCTGGATCGATGCACAAAAATGCAACGTTCTGTTTATTGCTCGAGTTTGCGGGGTAAAAACTCGAGCCATCGGGGTTTTTCGCAACGACTTCCAGAACCATGGAAGATATTGTTAATTGCCCATCCTGTTTTTTCACTCTGAAACATCGTCATTTTAAAAGTTTCGAAAAAATGTATCGTTTCCGTTGAGCTTTTTTTTCGATTTATACCTTACAAGGTCTTTGTACATTTTTTTAGTTACATCGAGATAAGGATGCAGCTCGTCTTCGTATTGGTTCAATTCGCCGCCCAAAACCAACATTTGGAAAATTCGAAAAATGAATTCTTCTCTTTCTTTGCTCTGGTATAAATTGTATTCTTCGCATTCTTCGTCCAGCAGCATCTAAACGTCGGATTTCGAGCCTCAATAAATTCATAAATAATTAATTATATTTATAATTGTATCTACGCTTCTGAGATTGTCCGTCACCCAAAAACCATCGATCACTGTATCATGTTTCGAGCGTATATTTCCTCGATCTGTGTACACCACGTTGTTACTGGGATCAGATAATTTATCGAAAAAACCCATGCTTGTCACGGTACAAAACACCTGCTTCACATCGACCCCATGCGCTTTATTTCCTGTAAAAAATTTAATTACGCCTTCGAATTTTGCATACTTCGATCAATCCCTACCTTTTTTTATTTTCAAGCCCGCGATAACATTTTCACTCCGGAAAAATGACTGTCAATGCAAAAATTTAATTGCGTGTAATGCTTGAAAACAAATCAAAATTTACCTCGGCAAAATGATATTTGTGATAAGTTTGAAAATGTTCGTCAAATGAGAATCGCTGAACGTTGATATTGTCCTTTAATCCCCTAAAAAATCTAATCGTTAGAGGACTAAAATGATAAACCACTGGAAAATTGAAAATTGGAGTTTACCATTTATTCAACAGTTCCCGAATTTTCTTATCACACGAGTCGAAATAATTGTCCTCCAAAGGCACGAATGTGAATTCGGGATCGAGCTCCATTTTCAAACAAATTATTACGATTTATGTCTCTTCTCCGTTGCCATGGACATTCTCATTAAATCGCTGCTGGTCTTTCGAAAATAAAAAATCGGATTAATTGAAACAAATTTGATAGATATTGATAACAATTTTGTGCTTTGTTTTCATTGCTCGAATACGAAATTTGAATTTTTTTCCGATTTCTCGTCGGGTACAATAGAGCGCTGCAATTACCGCCCAATAATCTGCTTATCAATGCTCATTGCTTCGACTTGTATACAAAGAAAACGTTTAAAAACTGCGTAAATGATCATTATTATTACCTTCAACGCAGCTGACGCCATTAATTCCTTTTCCAAGTGCCAAAACAACGTCTTCAATTGAATACAAATCGCGATCGTTTATCAGAGTAGAATATGAACTGTGACTCACGTTTGTAAATAAAAACATAAAATGGCCCTTGTCTACATCGACGACAATGATCCTTGGTAAATATTTCAACGACACCTTTTTTTCCGTAAACCGAATTTCCCAATTTTCATTATTTAACCTCGATCTTAATGTTTTTTTCAAAATTTCGCTTTTAATTTCGCAAAATTGTGTCCCCAGGTTGGCGGAGTATGAAGCCTGCGAAAGGCTTCATCGGGAAATCATGGAACAGTTGACCTTGAGAGACGGAGAGCCCAGGACGTCGCAGGCATTCGCGAGTCTTTCGGCGAACATTCGCTTGCGATTAAAGCAATACACTCCCCAGGTTCAGCAGCTGAAAAACAAAGTCGAAGAGGCTTCAAAAATCCACTCGATGTATTTTCACAATCGTCATAATCGTTAGAAAAAACAGTTGTGTCTTCAGTCTTTGACGGTGTTTTTTTGCAGCACGGCGGAAGAAGCGGAACGCAGGATGAGACAGATCGAGCAGCTCCAGAGCAAGGACGTGAACTTGAGAAGAATCTACGAGTTCCGAGTGAACAGCTTGGCCGAGTCCAGGGGAAAACTCATGGGGTCGAATTCCCAGTCGGCGTTCGCCGACGCCGGAACCACGAATTGGGGAATCGATGACGACGACGACCAGATGTTGGAAATTGACGTCCCCGTGCAAAATCTGAAAGCCCAACAAGCACAACTTTTGGAAGGTTTTGACTTTTGCCCGGTCCGAAGGAATTTCCCTGAACGTTTTCATTGGTTGTTTCTTTACTTTTAGAGCAAGATCAAGGATTGGAAGAATTGTCCAAAGTCATTTCGAGGCAAAAGCAAATCGCTCAAACTATAAACAGCGAAGTCGACCAACATAATGGTGAATTTTACGCTTTTTTGCAGTTTTATTTGAATCGTGACGTTTTTCCTTTTTTGTTTAGAAATCATCGATGATTTGGTTGACCACATGGAACAAACGGATGCACGTTTGGTTGCTGGTACTCGCCAAGTACAAACGATTAGTAGAAAAAACAGCACTTTCTGCCACTGGATGTTAATACTCGTGCTTTTTGGAAGTATAATCATTGTTAGTTTATCGAATTGAAACGAAACTATAATTTTTCTTTGTATTTGTACATTACGAGTTTCATAAAGATGAAATTTTGCTCCAATTCAGTATTTTAGTTCGCTGTTTTGTTTTTATGTAAACGAAGACGAGCGGGAGTCGAAAAATTAGTTGCATATTTTTGTTTCGATTTTTTCACAACTTTTTATTCATTGTAACACTTTTTCACTAACATACTTTCGTAATATATCATAAAAATTGAAAACAGTTGAATTGTAAAAAAAAATGTTGCACTGGTTACTAATTTACACAATCCGTAAATTTTTGTTTCCTCAATGATAAAATCGTAAAATCCCGACATTCCGTGCAAAGTAATTGCGTTGAAATATGTACAATATTTTACAGTTCCTTATGAAACGTTTCATAAAATAAATGAAATGTGAAATTGTATTTTTTGAAGATTTTTAACACGACTCAATAAAGTTTCAGCGATTTTATTACTCAATCATTTCCGATTTTATCATTTCCGGCTTATAATCTTTTATAAGCTCGGGTTCGATCTGTTTCAAGTTTAGTTGTTTTAAAAGGGCTCGCGGGCTCGGATCTCTGCCTCTGAACTTGCGGAATATTTCGTTGCAAGGGTAGCTACCGCCAAGAGCCAAAAACGTATCTCGGAAGCGTTTTCCTATCTCCTTCTCTTGTTCGACGTCGCTTTGGGAAATTTCATCAAAGGTGCTATACGCGTCCGCAGCTACCATCTCCGACCACAGTCGACTAAAAAAGAAATGCCAACATTTATACTCGTTCTAGATACTTCCATCTTTGCATTTCTCACCTATAATAAGCAGCTCCCCACTGATCGCTAAATATTTCGTGAAATGAGCACACACTCGAATCCTTTTTGTGCTTCGGAACGACCATGTACTTTTTCCACAGACGATCCATGATTTGTGGCCAAAATATTTCACTGAAACGTAAAGAAATGTAGAAAATCAATTGGACTCGACCAGTTTTTCATCCAAGTTTCAGAAACTCACGTAGAGTGCAATTCGAGATCTAAATGACTGAGGTACATTTCTTTGCAAAGCTTGTACCCGGCTAAATGCGACCGCATGTTTTTCAAATTGTTTATCATTTCATCGGGCAAAGGTTCTTCGGTCTTGTAATGTCGAGCAATCATTTGCAAAGTTGACGTTTCGTACAACCTGTAAAATACGCAAAAAACTATTAATTACAATAAACGCACGTCGAATTAAAAAATAAATCCAGTTTATTCGTTACCTGTTTTCCAAAAAACCGGCTGTAATTTCAAAAGCGTCCCACTCAATGGGTAAAGATAATTGGTAATAATTCGTCTTTGTCAATAACTGACGCAAGGCATACCCAAACTAAAAGCAGAAAATCATTTTTCAATACAAAACTCAACATCTGATTCTCCCGATAAAATATTTGCAAACAAATATCTACCCTGTGAAACAAAGTTCTGACGTCTTTGAATGAGAGCAATGAGGGCTTTTCCTGATTGGGCGGCTCAAAGTTGAAGATCAAAGCTACCAATGGAGTATCGCCAGTTACTTTGCTTCTGAATTTAATACTCGTTGAACCCGAATGGAGCTTTTTGTGCCCGGATCTAGCGTAAGCATCGAGGTAAAAGCTCGCAATCGGTTCGGAGCTCGAATCGCTCAAATCGAAAATATTGAAAAACCGAACATCCTTGTGCCAACCATCAAATTTCTTCTCCTCAACTATTTTTATGTCGAACAGCGTCTCGATTATATGGTACAGTCCATCGAGCACTTTTGGCAGAGCAAAAAATTCCTTTACTGCATCTTCCTCATAGCTGCAAACATGTAATTTGAATAAATTCTCATTCTTTGTTCTGTTCTCATATGAAATTGTGAGACTACTTGTAGAGCGTCCGAAGTTGTTTCCTGCTCCAGTACGGAATGTCCCATTCCTGGATATTTCCTTCAAAGCCTCGTTCAAACGCATGATCATTCAGCAAAGCGATTTCCTGTTCTTGGCAAGGATACGCTAAAAACAAATAAAATAATTTTATACGTTCTAATTGATCCTGTAAAGAAATATTTCAGCCTCATGTTACCCGTCTCAACAAGAGTCTCGAACGTGTCATAGACATTCTTCAAGCTCCCCGCCATTTTCGTTCCCATGTTCATCTCGGCAAAATTGTTGAACCCTAAGTGCTTGGACTTGATTTTTCGGTTATTTCTCAAGGCTTCTAGAGTCGAACTGCTTTGATATATCTTATCGTTGTACAAAGAGCAACGTAACACGTTTGCCTCCCATACACCGAACCTCAGGGAACTATCTGGACAATACTCTAAAAGCACAAAATAATAAATCAACTTTTCGTTGAATTCGCATCCATTTGCATCTAGTTTTACCTAGAAACGTCGACACGATGTGCGGTTGCAAAGTAATGGTCCATGGACCTTGCTTAGGCTGCGCAGCATCCCTACACACCATGGATAAAAAACTGTCCGGAAAATCCCTCATGACTATTGGATCGGAGATGGTGCGCCTGTACATTATGTTCACTGCCTGAAATAAAGAATCGTTAGCTTTTCGAACATTGTCAGCAATTGGCGAGTACTCACATCCAATCTGTCTTTAAATTTACCCTGCTCCTTGCGTATATCGTTATCGTTAAGTTGGAAATGGTCCTTCTTTTTCTTCTCCAGGTCCAAACCATTTAGTTTACCTTCCAACAAATATATGTTCAACAATCGACGTTGTTCTTGCGTAAGCTTGGCTTCCTTGTTGTCTTGGGCTTTTTTGCAGGCATCGAAAATTGGCTGACTCGTGTATTTGAACGTTTTCGCTGTCATCGCGCGGTTTTGTATGTTCGTGAAAAGTTTCGTCGGCATCAGGGTTTGGTTTCCCAGGTACAGCGTCTTCGCGATGCCCCATGTTATTTCCAGGGGGACCGATAAATCTTCCAAAGGGTGCAAAATGTCTTTGACAATGTCTACGTTGTCTACATCTGCGAATTAATCCGATTGTGAGTGTTTGCTTTTTGAAAGACGATACGAAATTACATTTTGTTGATAAACATTGAATGAATAAATTATTAAATTTACCGACTATTTGTTCCTCGATATTTCTAACCACTTGCTCCGTTTCCACGGCTTGTTTTCCTATCGCCGCGATGCATCTGTCGATCGTGAATCGATTGAACTCCGGCAACTTCGTCTCTTCCTTCAGCAAAGGGTTTTTCTCCGGCAAATCCTCGCCGATTTCGGGAAGTCTGCGAAAACGGACATCGCGTATTTCATTTCCGCGTCGACAATTTCGTTAAAAACGCAATGAAAAAGCTGAATTTTCGCGAGGAAAAATAGTTTTAAAATATATTCCGCAAGGAAAATCGCTGGAAACGATCCGTGAAAAACATAACCTATGTTATGACGGGGAAAGGTCGGGTAATGTGAAAATACGTACAGTACGATGTATTTATTCCGCTTGGGTATTTTACAGAAGCTGTTTCTGGTCAGAACTATTCTTTTTCCGATCAGCGCTGCTGCCATTTTTGCAATATTCACTTATTTCAGATTGTTTGAAACATCATTTCGCGATTACAACACTTTACGAATTGTTACATGCGGCGGATTAAAGTTGACCCACAGAACACAGGTGGCGCCACTGACTGGTTTTTGACAAAAATTTGATTAAAAAATCGTAAGAAATGATCGACAATTATTTTGTCATGTCATTTACAAGATTCGAATAAAAACCGGACATTTTTATGAATTACAGGAGTGCCAAGATCAACATTTCTATCGATCAAAATGTGGGAAATTATCGTTCTGTTTGACGGATTCTCCAAAGAAATAAATGATCGAACAATGGATGCTAATTGCACGTGCACATTAATTAAAGGACCTCGAACAATCATTGTTGATACAATGACCGCTTGGGACGGGAAAAGAATTACCGAAGGTTAAAAATCACTTTACAAATTCATTTTTTCAATAACTCACATTTTTCATATTTTTCAGCTTTACTTCGACAACAAATTTCCCCGGAAAATGTAAATTACGTCGTATGCACTCACAGTCACGCCGATCACATAGGAAACAACAATTTATTCACGAACGCCGAACACATTGTGGGATTCTCCGTAAACAAAGCAACAACATTTTACGAAAAAAATATTCGAAACGGTGAAAAATAATTTCGTGCGTAGAAACAATTGCACTTCTGACGATTCCAAATTTTCAGAGCCTTATCAACTGTGCGAGGGCGTAAAAGTTATCGCAACCCCGGGTCATACTCAAGAGGACGTGAGCGTTTTGGTGGAGTGCAAAGTCGACGAAGAGAAAACAATTTACGCCATCGTTGGTTGGTGTAAAAGTTCGATCAAAATTCCAAAAAGAGCATGTACAAATCGCGCACTTTTATCGCAGGAGATTTGTTCGAGAAACAAGAAGACATCGCTGACCCTTCGATTTGGAAAGATTTGGGCGACGAAAACTTGCGGAAAGCGCAAGCGAGCAATCGATGGAAAATCCTCAGCGCCGTTGATTTCATCGTTCCTGGCCACGGACCCATGTTTCGGGTTACGGAGGAAATGAAACTTGCGATGAGGAATCAGCTACGCGAGGATGGAATCAGTCCAGATTAAAGCGCCGTTAATTTACAAAGAGTTTATTAAACACTTTCTTGTAAATTACATTATATCACAACATCGTCATTTTTCGAATGGTACATACGTATTACTCTATTTTTATACACACGTCACAACACGAGACTTTCAAAGTCGTGTACCGTTTCAGAAAAAATGGTGATTACAATGCAATCGCCACTTTTCGTAAGAAAGTACGTCAAACCCAAGGATAATTATACATGATTGGAATAGAAGTAAACGCAGAATCATCTGAAGAAACTCTCACAGCCCAAATGAAAATTCGAATAATAATTAACATGGTTTTCCGACGCTTCGATGCAAAGTAACTTTGACAACGACGTTAATTAAGTAGATATTCTTTAATACCTTGGCACGTGGATCCACTTGGCTATTTTACAACAGAACGAAATGAATTCGCCGCGATTCGTTGATTCTTCGTTTGTACATCAACAGTCAGAGAGCAAACTTTTGCGCTTTTGATTCTACTCGATACACGATTACGACTCGTTTTAAAGAACGTCAAAAGTCGTCGTAACTGACAAAACTGAACATTTCTTCACCAGCATTAACGCACTTGTTCGTACAACGAAACTCTCGCGTATAAATATATTACTCGAATAATTACACTTACAATTACAAGCTGATTGTCGGGGGACTCGATCGATTGGTCCCGGCCCAATTCTTTCAATCAATACGTCGAATCCCCGACTCGCGAAAAAATAATTCTTTTCGGAAGAAATATGTACATTGATTCGCGACTGTAACAACTTCATTTCAATACGTATAAATTGGAAAAACGAAAAGCGCCGATAGAAAACTAAATTGAGAAAAAAAAGATATTTCGTGGTGTACAAAATCCGAGTTTAACATTTGCTGTTGAAGGACGGCTGTGAAGAAATAAAACGAAACACAGGACATTAAAAAAAACTAAAGATGGTTGACTTATTATGAAAAAGTTTAAGAAGATACAAGCTGCATGCAGAAGCGCTATTTTACAATCTCAATCGCTTCTTCAACGAAATCGCAGTGAAGAGTGTATTAATACTTAAGTAATTTGCAGGGTGAGTCTTGTGAATTCATTATTGTACAAATCACAGCAGAAACAGTCTCCATCCACCATTACAATGACAGGGTGTTTAGCGAAATTAATTCGGAGGTAATTAAAAAACGATGAGAAAGTTATGCTTAATGTTTAGTCGAGAGTTAAATTCTATGAGCTACGGCAGTCAAAGTACCATTAATTATGCGTATTCGTATAAGTAACTCTGCAACATTCATCAGAGATCAATTGTAAAGGTCTCGAAATTTCAACGCTTCGATTTCTTTCAACAAAATGCAAGTTAACGATTATATTTTGTCTTTTTTCAATAGGATCCTTCTACGTCTTGTCATAAGGTTCGTAATGGAATGAATCCTTCCACTCCCATGATTCTCAGGTCTTCATCATCATCATTTCTTTTTCTCTAGAAAAACCGATAAGTCAATAAAAGCAGATCCCCCCCCCCGAAAAAAACGAGACGACACCAAAGCGCAAATTATATCCAAGCGAACGAAGCGAACTCATGGAAAACTCGACCAACCCTTGCAAACATTAAACATAATTTCCACGATGTACTAAAAAGCGGTGTCGATTTTCGTAGGCCATGGAATTAGTACTGACAAATGCCGATGAAAAAAAGAACACGAGCGAAGCACACTTGATCGAGTCGTTCCTCAAAGACGATTTTTTACAATTTTCTTGTTCACAATATTGTCGCTTTTTCTTTCTCATAAATTACAAACCTACATCGACGCTAACCAAATTAATTGCCAAGAGCGCAACTGAAGCATCGAACGGCGCTTTTCTCGTATTACATAAACCAGTGGTTAACTTGCTGTTAGTAAACATGCATGTCGTTAAGTAACCAAACAATCTCAGCTCCTCGTAAACGCCTTGAAAAGTCAACAAAATATTCCACTGCTTTAAGGGGATTAGGAAACGTTTCGTTACCCAGTCCCCTTAAAAATCCGAGTTCTATCGCCTGTTTACATTCAGAATCACATAAGGTTCGTCCCTACTGCCCAAGTCCGTGCTGTTAGGTTGATAGCATGGATTGACTGTACAGTTTGGATTAGAGGACTGATGATAACTCACCGGTTGCGAGTTCGTTCTTCTATGAACGTCTCCGTCGTCGAGACAAAGATTAGAATCAGAATCGGCTCTTATTCCCACGTCGTCCTGAAAAGAAAAAACTCTCGAGTTAAGCAACGCCTTCGTTCAGGTAACTCTCATTTCACGAACCTGGGTCATCTGCTGGGTCGTCGTCAGAATCCTCGCAACGGCGTTGCAGCAAACGGGAAGAGTTTCCAAAAGCGTGGGCCGCGAGTGCGTCAGCAACGGCTTCATGTAACGATTGTCGAAATTGCCCCAGATCCTGGCGAGGAGCGCTTTCTCGTTGGATTTCGCGCTTCCGTCCTGCATAGAATTATACTGTGAAACGGAATTTTGTGGATTAATCGCCATCCTGTATGTCTCATATCAATTTTTCGTTGTTATTTGTGAGTGCTTTGTTATATTAATTAGTATCTTTCGGTCCCCGATTGTTAATGCAAATAAAATCCATTCAGTGCCTTCCAATTGATATAACACATACAGAATAGATAACTAAGGAAAAGCATTCGTCATACTGAAAGCGGCATGCGAGAAGCGAGTGCTCCGTAAATGTTTCGTGTATTTTTGACGTTCGTTGGAAAACCAAGTTCGTACCGTTAAAAATTGCAAAACTTTAAATCTGATTAAAGACGTTACAAAACTGTAAAAAAAAGTCAACGAAACGTACCGGGGAAGTTCTCTCCCTATGCGAATCCAGATCGCCGAAGCCAACGTCGCCACCGGACTATCAACAATTCCAATGCATACAAATTTATCCTCTGTTTTCGCCTGATTTCGAAAATTCGCATGCTTGCATGCCCGTGTCATTAGCTATTTCACATGCGAAAATTTAATGCGGGTCGGGGCTTGTATTGTTCATGCGTGTTTGTTTCGTGGAAAAACTACGACGCTTACGAATACATTACAATGGAAAAATTGAGATTCGTCGATTTTTTTACGCACCCCAGTGGTGTCCATTGAATTGTACACCTGGGTGTAAGCGAAAGGACAAAAAGCGTTGGATGGATTAAATCTCAAAGGTCTTGTTACGCTAATTCTCAAAAATTATAAAGCTACTTTCTATAATTATCTAATAATGAAGAATGAAGGGCAGTTACGGTTCATCAACTTTACAAAAAACGATTCCAACTATCCAACCGACTAAATTTGTAACCAAATCTACCGTCCTTTCGAGAACTAACAAAGCTCGAGATTAAATGTCCAGGATTACTTACACTGCGCACTCCGTTGTGCGACAGTACTTCCGTTTCCTCATCGACTCCGACCCTAAAACACGAAAAAACTTTATTCATCGAAAGAAAAAAAAAATCGGATATTCGAACTTACGGTATGTTGAACCATTTTAAAAACTGCGTGGTCGCTCCGCCTTGAATAATGACCGTCACTATGACGATCGTACTGGTAGTCGTGAGCATGGCTTGCCTGGATTCAGAAACGGTGTTTCTAATGGCTAAAGCGAAAGACATAGCGCCTCTTAAACCAGCGAAAAATAGCATGTGCTGGTAGTTCATAGGAATTTTCGGCTTTCGGGCGATGTTCAATACCAGCGACAGCGGGTACACGTTGGCGGCCCTTCCCAAAAGTGCGCTGAACTGTATTTTCACGAATCAAGGAAAAAACACTTAAAAAGTACAAATGAAAGTTTCCTCCGCAGCGAAAGGATACGAATCCCGCGAAAAGCAGCCACGGGTCGAAATGATGTTTCGGGAAAGTGAACATCGACACGCCGATGTAAGTGAAGATGAAGTTTTCCGCCAGGAAGTTCAGGAGCTCGAAGAGCTGTTTGGTCCTTTGCCGAGAGTCGGGGCTCAGATTGTTGTACGTGTAATGAGCCTGGCAAATGCCGCAGAATAACACCGCGACTACGCCTGTGGAAAATAAAGAACGTTAGATATGTGATAATTTGTTGATGGAGTGATTTTGCGATGTACCAGTGAGATCGAACACTTCGGCTATTAAGAAGGTGCTGTAGGACATCAGGACGAACAACGCGGATTCCAGAAGCGGAAAGTCTCGAACGTGAGTAAATTTGGTCATCAACGCAGTGATGCTGCCCATCGTTAATCCGACGAAAAGCGAGAGACTGAAAATTCCAATGAAGTCTCCGAGGGCTTGGAAGAAAGCTATCATCTCAAATTTACCGGACTCGGGCTGGTACCTTTTTCCGTAATTCTGTATGGACCTGAAACAATGTTGAATCATGAATGTATTTACAATCTTGTTTAATTCTTGCATTGTTTATTTACCCGCTAAGCACAATGGCAACCGCATCGTTTAATACGCTCTCGCCAAAAACAAGCGCGTATAAATTGACGTCGACGTGAAGGTCGTGGAAGATGGAAATTATACACTAAAAACAAGTTGAGGAATATTAATGTAGTTCATGATTTTTAACCGTGAATGAAGAAAGGAAAGTGTGTTTTCCGTACCAAAGGGTCCGTTGGAGAAATCAGTGCACCGAAGTAAAGCGTATCCTGTAAAATGAAGTATTGATAAAATGAATACAACAATGATGTAAAAATTACTATAAAAAATTACCAAATACGAAAATGACGTCGACCAATGCGGGATCAGCTGGATGAACGCGTACATCAACGTTCTACAAAAATGGTTTAGTTGGAAAATAATTTGCAATAATTTGTTGAAAAGAATGTTTACAAATAAAAAAAAGTTGTCAGTTTCGCAGATAATTGTGAGTCATACCCAGTCAAACCAGCGGATATCGTAGTCCCCACCAAGGCGTACATCAATATTGCTCCTAAATTACGGAAAAAGTATTTCTGAAAAAATAACAAATGTTACGCAAGATTCATCGCGGCTTTAACGAACAAAGAGAAAAAAAGACAATTTACTCTTTTTAAGCTGTATCCAGCGTTGAATATTATCGGCGGGAGGATGATGTTGAAGAATATTTCAGGATCAAACGTGGCCTGAAATTAATTTTCGTTAGCAATTGCTGCAGAATTGCAAGAGTCGAAAACTTGTTTGTGATTAAAGAACGGGAGCAGCGCATGCAAAGTATGCTAACGACCTTTTTATCAATTTCATTATCCGGCTTGGAAATTTCCCCGCGGAAGGAATAGGAGAACGTTTTGTTTTTCGCGATGTTTTCGCCTTTGTTTTCCTCGAAGTGCAGCCATAACGAATCCGGGGGAACGGACTTGTTGTAATTACTTTGGTCCAGGGTAACGGGCATGTGGTCCATTTCTCCCGTTTTGCATCCATAACGAATTATTGCACCGATTATGAGACCTACGAACGAAAATAAGCATTACAAATTGTATTTCAGCAAAATTCGTTTATTTAAACTCGATCAAAGTGCTGTCATATTTCGACTTAAAATAAACGAGTTTTTATTCGTTTTCGTAAAAATTATATAACTAAGAGATAAAAAACGAAAGAAACAATTCAAGTACTCGATCACAATGGAATGCAGATAAGATAAAAATAGAAGGTGAAAACAATAAATTTGCGATTGAAAAAATCTTCGTAATAAAATTCCTTGGATTAAATCGAATGTTTTATGGGCTACAAATAAATTTGGTCGATAAGTGATGTATAAAATTATTGCGCACAATTGATTAGCGCGCGTGAGTGACTTGAAAGCATGCCTCACTTTTGACAATGACGTTTGTGCATTTTTACGAGGCTTAGCAGACGACAAGGACTTACCATAGACGACAGCTAATCCAGTCTCGTGGAAAAATCGTAAGCGACGATTTTTGAACGCCCAGATCGTGAGAATCGTGAGAGTTAATAAGAAGGTGTATATGAGAAGATTTAAGCTGTCGAGCCTGTGTAATTTATTTGCCTTGGCATCCAATTCGATGTCCGTCGTAGCCCCATCGCTTAATTTTACGATTACGGTGCACAATAGTCCTAATAGGACGATTCGTCTGCATCCTAATACTTCCATTTTTACTACGTTTACTATTTTACTTTGTTTTGTGGTATTTTGCCATTGCGGTTATTTCTTATCTAGCGTTCGCTGCATGACACGCGGACGTGACATGATGGTCAAACTTCAACACACACTTTAACAAGTTTTTGTGTTTCGAGTTCTCGGCAGTTCTCGGGAGCGAGGAAAGAAAGCTTTCGGGGAATGACGCCAGGTGGCGCTTGGTTCGCAGCGCGCGTGCTTCGATTTCAATTTTATACTAAAGTCTCGTTTATTTTATTGAAAATTACAAATGTGGTTCTTGACTTTCACACTCAAGTGATCACCATGAACTAGCTAATCTTGCGTGGAAAATTAGTTTTTATGACTTTCAATTGTAAAAACTTCGAAAATACATTCATATATTAATTTTTGCGTTATAAATTGTATAAAAATGACAAAATTGAAGGTAAACTTAGCTAATGTAAAAATAGTGCTTTTAAACGTCGGTTCGAGTCAGAACTGGGACTTTTGGATTCAAAATCTGAACGATTGTGGATATCATTTTGTAAAGCTCCGCGTATTCTTTGTTCGAGGGACGAAGGTTCTTTTTCATGTTCGGAACGACAGTTTGTAAAATCAAGTTGATCAAGTTTTCCAAGTAATTAGTCCTTTGTAATCGCTGCAAAACTTCGAACTGTTTCAAAAGTGCCTTTTCTTTGCTGCAACGTGCCACGTTCGATCCGTGAAATTCTATAAAAAACAGCATTAAATAAAGAAGTTAAAACGTCGAGAAAAACTCAAATTTTGTACCTGCAAAATTTGAAATTGCCGAATCGTTCCAAATACCAAGCGAAGACCAATGCAAATTCGAATCTCGAGACTGCCTCGATTCGGGAAATTTGTACTTGAATCTCCAACTCGAGACCTTGCATTGCGTGTCCAAATTAGCGTACTTCACATTCAGCCGATTCAACTTTTCCAAGTCCATATCTTTGTCGTGAGACTCGGCGAAAACGTCCATGAGCTTCGTCGACAAAATCGAAAGTTCTTCGGGAAACATGTGCGCATTCGCTTTATCAGTCTAGAAAAAAAAAATACAAACGTCACTAAAATCGTGAAAATATTCAAATGAAAGAACGAGCAATTTACAGCGAGGTCGTACCAGTTTTTTAAAACATGAAAAAAAGTTTTCAGCGGGATCATTCTCTGGCTTTTTCCTGAGCTTTTCATACAAACTACGAATTTTCATGACTTTCAGCAACTTTGGAGGCATTTTGACAGCAACAATTGCTTCGGCGACGTCGACGTGTCGAACAACATTTTCTTCCACGAATTTCACGTTGTTGTGATAGAGACAATTTTCAGATCGCACGCGCGAAGACGTCGACATCGTCGAAACTTTTTCTATCAATCTGTTCATTCGTTCTTCGATTTTTTCGCTTTTCACGTTCGCGCCGACTGCTTTTCTTTTGCAAATTTTGGGCTCTGGAGTTCTTTTTCCACTCGAAAAGTTTGCAGACTTTACACTGAGTTTATTGGCGAGGATAAAGTTGATCGGTTGCTTCCGTTGTCTCGGATCTTTGAAACTTTCTTTCTTCTCGATCTCAGCAATTTTTTCTTGTTTACCAACCGATTTGCGCTCCGAACTTTTCTTTTTGTGAACTTTCAGGACTGTATTTTCCCGTAATTTTTTAGCTTGGGAGAGAGCTTTGTCGATTTCTTCCGCTATTTCTTCGTCCCGAGTTTCCACAGATGGCATCTTTGAAATTGAGATGAAAAAAATTAATTCGATTGTAAAAAATAGAATTAGTTAATTAAACGGTAATGGATTCTTACGGCTTCGCAAGTACAAAAAGTTTCGTCGACTTTCGTGGTCACGATGGTTTCCAAAGACCAAGGTTTCAGAGCGAATCGTGCCTCCTCGCATTGGGATTGGATAACTTTTATGACCGTTTCGGTGGCTGCCAAAGTGCCCTGCACAAATTTGTGCAAAGGCAGCAAGTTCGAATCTTCTTCCGCTACTTTTTCCGAATTTTCCGAAGACTGCGGATTTCGAAAAGAAAAATTAAATCAAAGACATTTCACAAGAGTTCAATAGTCAAAGGAAAAAGATGAAAGGGTCGCGGAAAAATTTCCATGGTCGAGGAAGAAGTATAAATAACGTAAAGATATGATTTTTCAATGTTTCTCTTTACTTCGTGCCACAGTAAAAATTCCTGTAACGCCTCAGTCCAGTTAAAATATAAGAAATACACAAAAAATTGCAACCTAGATTTTATACATAGATATATCTCTTAAATAACAACCACTTTTGTAAATATAGTTTGAAATGCTGAAAATGGAATTTTTACATGGACGCATATCGGCGCCCTTGGCAGAGTATTTCCTTTTTTTATCTCATTATTTCAGTCACAACACACACGTTTATCATCTCAAATTGCCATTCAACAAAAAAGGAAAAGATTTCCTTTCTTTATAAAAATAAAAAATTATACGGATCTATGGAAGAGCCTTAATCGTTTAGTGATCTGTTGAAAAGTATCGAACTCGCTGACTTAAAAAGTCCTCTGAGAAAAATATCGGGACTGATGGATCTTGGATCTATATGAATTTGCTTTTCATGTTCGAAACTTTTCACAGATGTAGTGTTCCTTTTGGTTCACATTCTCGCCGACAATTGTAAACGCGTGAAAAAAAATAGCACTCGTCGGTGTCACAGTCAACGAACCAGTCACCCCATTAGCCTTTACAGTGGACGAGCAATGATAAGTACGAATTTGGCTCGAACACTTTTTTTGGGCAAATCCAAGTACATCACATCTCTCATTTAATTGACAACGACGCTTCATACTCGAATCTTCCAGTTCTTTTCGTGTTCCACGTGTAAAGGCGCGTCAAATGAACAGAATTAATTACACTTAAGTCATAATGCAATCGGTAAATTGTAGGTTTTGAAGTTTCTTATGCAACTGTAGGAAATCTATACACTTCACTGAAAATACTCATTAATGAATGTCACGTGGTTAATAATTATACAGTGAAAATCATCACTCGCTTCATTCTTCGACTCGTATCCTTTTTCGAGTTGTAAAGACTTGGAACAGTAAACGCAAATACAAATAACAGAGATAAGAGAAGGCAAGAAAGACCAAAGTTTAAAGTTTATAGTTCGTTGATGAAAAATCGATTGAAAATTGTCTGCAAAAACACGGATGGTTGAACACCTTTTGCATCAATGTGATCATTGCAACTCAAGCGTACTGAAATGATCACTTCGCTTAAAGTTCGTCCTTTCGTGGAATATCATCATCTTCATCTTCTTCCTGGGTCTGAAAAATATGCAAAAGCCATTTAAGAATTTCATTCCAGACAAAAAAACTGTACCAATAACGAAATGTAATTTACCTCTTCCTTTCCTTGTCCAATGGAACCATCGGAGTCGAGGAATTCCGACAAACCTTCAAGAGTTCTTTCGCCAGTATATTCCACAGCCTGCAAAAAATCACCAGATTTTAAAAACGATATTCAAATGTCCGGGTGAATACAAATTCAAAAAATTTTAAAAATCGCACCTCATTGGTGCCCTTCTTGTACAGCGTTATCGTCGGGAAACTGGAGACTTTCACATCGTCGAGCTCGTTCGCGGTGGCGTCCATCTTTGCGATGACAATGTCTTCGTTATCCTTGTATTTCTCTCCAAGCTTGTCATAGATCGGGACGAGTTGTTTGCAATGTCCGCACCAGGGAGCATAGTATTCCACAAGAACGTTCTTTTCCTTGTTGTAGACAATTTCATGGAAGTTGGTACCGACCAAGACTTTGACGGGTTCCTTGTCCCAATCTTCTGGAAGGTCCTGGGTCAACAAGTGTTTCTTCAATTTGCCGTCCATGAAATCGGTCAGGAACTGCATCACATTCTCGGACGACAATTCAGGCTTTTCTGGCTTGTACTTGGCCATGTCTTGCTCGAGCTTGATAATTCTCATGGAGGGGATGTCTTCGGATTTCATTCCAAAGAATTCCAGGATTCGCTCATGGTCGGTTTCGTCGGTGTTGATCGTCACGCACAGAACCTGCAAACGATTCGATTTAGACATTTTGCATTTAAAAAAATGTTCTGCAGAAGGAATTTTATAACGCTTACTTTTCCTTGGAATTTCTTCGCGGGTTCTTTCAGATTCTCGGCGAACTTGTCAAAGTGACCAGTTTTCTTGCTCAGGAAGACGAGCAAGTGGCTCTTGATTTCACCACCGAATATTTTCTGGGCAGTTTCCTGGTTGAAGTCAACGATCAAAGGAAGGGCTTTCACGGAGATGAAATTCTGGAGGTCTTTGACATTGAATTCTCCCTCATAGTCGTTCCTGCCTTCGTCGAACTATTGAAAAAATGTTCAATTTCGTATTTTTTTTCTAATTCATCTATATTTTGTGCCAGTAAAGACGCACCTTCTTGAACAGCACCGCTGCTCCATCCTTAACTCCGTACTCTGCGAAAACTTCCTCGCTGCTGGTGATAGCGAAAGGGTATTCATCCACGACATTTGCGACTTCCAAGAATACTTTAGCCTTATCAGAGCTTTGGTCCTGTTAAGAAAACATTGATAAGTAAGCAAATCCAGATTGGCTCAAAATTCTTCATATCTTACTATGAACTGATACCAAAAACGGTTATGTAATTTTCAAACTTCATTCTTCCAGCGTAATCATACAAATTCAGGAGTTTCATAACAGCTATTTCACATTTCCATTAATGTTCTTCTGCCGAGTCATTCAAAGTTCATTTTTACATTTTTCGCTGGCAATTCAAATGGATTTAGTAACTCTAAATTTAGTTTATATTTTTCACATCAGATACAATTTTATGGATTTCGCCATGGTCCTGTTTCGTACCTTGAAGAAACCAATAACAGCGACCGGAAGTTCTCCGGTGAAATTCTGGGCTTCTTCGACAGTCTGGACATTCTTAGCGGGAGGTCCAGACTTTTTGGTGACCCAATTGACGATGTCGTCGGCTTGACGGCCGCCGCTGTAATCGATGAGGGATCCGCTGCGGTAGAATTTGAGCGTCGGGTAGCCTTGGATCGAGTGTTTCTCGGCCAATTCAGTCTGCACGATAGCGTCTACTTTAGCCAGCACAACATCGGAGTTTTTTTCCTTCAATGTCTGCGCAGCCTTGGCGAACTCTGGAGCCAGAGCCTTGCAGTGTCCGCACCACGGGGCATCTAAAAATGTCAAATTCCATGAAATTAAAATTGTTTTTACAATAATACTTTGAAGAAAAGAAAAACATAACTGTCAAGTGTGGTCAAAGAAAATAATACTTATCGATAAGATAAGCTTTGAATAATTGGGCCATTGCACAATGAGCCATTAAAAGAATGATTAAGATTATTTGGTTCCTCGACATTGCGATAATTGATTCCTTTTTTCTCGGCGAGAACCATATGTTTAAATACAATTTATGCTTGTTTTTCGATCGATGTATAACTTCAACGACATTTATGTAATTAGTAGCAGCTTTTTTACGTTCGGGATCAATTATTACTCGAAGCATATGTAACGGCGGTGGATTTCATACAAAAACATCCATTCGTACATTTTCCTCCACGAAAAAATCGCGTTTTTTTTTCAAAGACGCTTCGATTTTGATCAAATTTATCGAACAGTGAAAATATTCCGAAACGAAAATATTTTTTCGATCGTTACATATTTCGAGGAGAAATAAAGATGGAACGCGGAGCGCGCGATTTATAGGAGTAATAAGGTTGTTCGGGGGTTTCCATTGTGGATGGGATGACGTGGAAACAGACTCGAGCGAGTGCCGTTGGAGCAACAGGATCCAGATGATGTCACGGAGATTAACCGGTAAATAAAGAATTTTGTACTCACAAAATTCCACGAGAATGAATTTGTTGTTTTCGATGACTTCCTCGAAATTTTCAGTTGTGAGGACGAGGACACCATCTTCGTATTCTAATTCGGCGCAGCTCCAGGACACGCAGAGGAACGCAAAGAAAGCGGTTACGAGGAACTTCATCTTGGCTGAAGTTTTACGGTCAAACTGCAAATGGCGACTGAATGAAAGAGGCTAACCGGAAAGTGAGTTTATAGCTATACGCAGCACTGCCACGAAGAAGAAGATTCGGCTGCGTGCATGTGATTGGAACTTGGAAGACGGCTGTTTGTGCGGAAAGTAACGGCAGAAATGTCAGCGTGGTGGACGCTGATTGGTTCACGTTCCGGCCCACGTCGGAGCGCGCGCGAATTGGATGACGCACACAACTTTTCGAGGCTCGAGAAAAATTAACGAAATGCGCCGAAAGCATTCGTCTTTTGTCTGTTTCTCTTTTGTCGATAATTACGAAAAAATCAAAATGATTAAACTTCGTTCCAATTCGCGGGATTTGCATATTTTCGAATTTCCTCTTTCAGTTTTGTCACTTTCATTCGAAAAGTCGAATGAAAGTCGAAATTCAAAATTTTGCAAGAGAGAACATAAATATCGTGTGCTTATTATTTTTCAGCAAGACAGAATTTAATTTTTCCTTTTTTAAACAAATTATCCTTTTTTGAGAAACAAATTTGTTACGGTGAAAAAACTCGATTACGTTTTATTCAATTTTCAAAAAAATCGCGATCTATTTCAAAACCAGTTTATAAAAATAATTTTGAATAAAAAAATGTATTCGAGCGATACTATATTATAGTAATTATATAAGAATTTATGAGACTCTAAAATTATCTAAGTCCCTATGCAAGTCGCAAGAAAACCCCAAAATAAACGGCCAGAAACGTCCGTGTGAATTTGATTCACCAATAATTCACGGACGCTCAAAGTTAGTTTCGATCGCTATAAATACAAAGAATAATAAAGCTTCGTCGCATTTTTTCGTACTCGTTGCAAAGTCGCGTTTGTGCTTCTTTTCCGAAATTGGCAAACCGCTCAGTGTCAAATCCCAAAACGTCCTTCGAATTCTGTTACAGATGTCGAAACCCATGAAAATGACATCGGAAGTTCTCAAGGAAAAGAGCTACCCCGCCAAAGTTTACAAAGAAGAAAGTGAGTTTCGTTACAATTAAAAACCGAGCTTTGTCCTTCGGAAAAATCATGACATTTTCTTGTAGCGACGATTTCGAAATTTTTTTTCGACATGCCTTCTTTCATGCTCGAATCGGCGACGGATTTACAGTACGACGAAGACGGGGATTTAGTTTTGAAGCGCAAAAAACAAGGGATTTTGTCAATAGGTAAAACGTACAAATTAAAAGCTCGAAACTCGGAAAATTAACAACAAAATGTTTCAGAGCATAGTTCCATGACGGAATTACAAATGGTCGGGTTACAAATTTGGAGAGGGGCCTTTTTACTCGCGGATTTCATTTTATCGAGCCCCAAGTTATTCAAAGACAAAACGGTTTTGGAACTGGGTTCTGGAGTCGGCCTCAGCAGCATCGTCGCCGGCATTTTGTCGAAAGAAGTGACATGCACGGGTAATTTACAAATTTCGACTCTCAAAACTAAACCTCCACATAATTTTGACTCTCGCAAAAATACAATTTCAGACGTTAATCGAGGGGACATTTTGAAGCTGATAAATCGCAATTACACGAAGAACAGAACGCTCGTGAAGTCAAAGTTTTTCGTGATGGAGCTTGATTTCTTGAATTTTAATTGGTCGCCCCAAGTACAAAAGAAATTGAACGAAGCGTCGATTGTAATTGCAGCTGACGGTAAATATAACTTAAAAGTACGCAACGTCTTAAATTTATTGCGAATTTTATCTTTCAGTAATTTACGATGATAGAATTACGGAAGGATTCGTCAAGACACTGAACAAGCTTTTCGGTTCGGGATTGCAAAAAACCGCGTACGTGGCACTGGAGAAGCGATACGTTTTTACGGTATCGGATTTGGATTCGGTCGCGCCGATGTACGAAGAGTTTTTGCGGTGCATACGAAGACTCGATTTAACGTGGAAAATAGAATACATTCCGGTCGATTTTTCTCGCCATTTTCAGTACGAACGAACAAAGGAATTAATCCTAATGAAAATACAGAGTCAATGAAGCATGAGTGATTATTACAAAAAGAAAATAACCATATTTTTCTTACACGCTTTGAACACATTTGTATGAACCTAAAGAATCGCTAACAACGTGGAAAATATGTTTCGACATAAAAGTCGCATGCCAAATGCGGTTTCTTCACGAAAGTTTATACGAATTTTATTAATTACTTTATACTGTACATTTCGCCGTAATATCGATGATATTCACATTAAATTTTAGCATTTTTTGAGAATCTAAAAAAACAAGTCTGCAAAGCGATCCGAGAGAACAGATCTTTGGTTCTCCTTGATGGTACATATAAATAGTGCATTATATTACTTATAATGACGATATACATTACAATATTTAGATAAGCGAGATTGGAGAAAATGATTATAATTACAAAGAAGTATATGGGCGCATGTAAGGTAAAATAACTCTAAAAAATCTACATGATTTTCATAAAATTAAGACTTTAATCGTAAAGTGCAAGTTAAAGCTGATTTTCAAAACGTACAATATAATAAGTCGACAGAATGACATTGTCAAACAAGACGATCATTGAATCTCTAGAATACACTTTTTTCGTTCAATCCAATGAATTTCCAATAAATTAAATTCCCTCCAATTTCGTAAATTAGCGTGTCAAATATTTGGAAATTCATTTGGTGAACGTTTCTTCTAAAGTACTCAACATGTTCTCGGACACGTTAAATTTGAACAAGGCACTTTACTTACACTGAGTTGTCATTAAATGTTTTTTCTTCTTCACTTTTTAATTGCATCGTGATAGGATTCACAATTTAATCAACAATCACAGAGGAATTTCTGTCCGCTATTCATTAACATTTACCAAACTCAACATTTAAGTAAGAAATAATAATAAGGAAACGAAAGAATTATCAAAAATTCTCATCCTTCAAAAGGTGTGTAAAAATTGCAAGAATAAAATTGAAATGCGGTACAATTGTTTTCTCAAAAAGTAAAGGCTATTGACTAGAGTTAAAAAAAAGTTGATCTTTTATACGTGGAGATACAAAAATCGAATGTGTTTAATAAGCCGACGTGCCATTTCATAGAGGTTTTGCTTCAACGAATTTTAAGGTAATAGTCGGAGAATGAGTACTTTGCTACTCTACACAATCAAGTTAATTCTAATTCCAATTATATTATTTTAAGAACACAATAAAATCAGCCCAGCGCAAATGTGCAATTTTCTGGATCGTTTAATTTCATCTCGCATTAAATGTTTTGCTCACATCTTTCAAATTTCACGTAAGTATTTGACAGCAAAATTGTTCCAAAACCAGATTTCAATTATTTGTACATGGATTTTAAAGACTCTTTTTAAAATTATCAGAGTCTTTCATTTGATATGTACAAATACCACTCAAAAAACCAGCGATGTAGCAAAATTGGTAAACATATTAATAAAACGATCCACAAATTCAGTAGTACAATGATTTGCCGGTTCCAATTCACTTGTAACAAATACTGTACAACAATCGCGCATCTCGTTCACGAATCACGAGACAAAAATTGATTAACTACTAGTGTTCTGGGCCGACTTTTGGTTGGCAGTAGGTAGCGTATCAAGACAAAGTTTTCTTCTGTGGTACTCGTTGTTGCTCGCGTTCTCGCTGGGCTTACGTCGCAACGTACCCCCTGAATTCTCTATAGAATTAGCGCTTTTGCGTCTCGTCGGCATCTCAGTCTGTTGGCGTTGCCCAGCCTCATTCTGTCCGGAAATCCCATTTGTTCCTGAACTTTTTCCTCCCTTTCCAAGACCATTCTGAGAGATGCTCTTGTTGCCGGAATGACTCATGCTCTTCATTTGCTTTCCCGTGCCAGTCATGGATAATTCTTTTTTTGAGTTGGAATGCATTCCTACAAAATAATTCATTACCAACATTAATTACGTGTCAAAACGTGTTGATAAAACAATTAAACAATAAGAGCAAAACCCTTTCTTTGGCTTTGCTTCATACCCTTAATAGCCCATTGTCGAACTTGGGATTCGTGAGATTTTTGTAAAACCCTTCGCAAATTCCCATCCTCTCCTTCTTCTCTCATTATATCCTGCAGTTGTTGTATTCTTTGATAAAGAACCACCGGGCTAATAAGACCAAAGTCAAACAAACTACTCATGTGCAACACAAAATTGCGATATAAATTCTTCTTCAGGAGCTCTTTCCCCTTGGACTCCAAAAACATTTCGCAAGCCAAAGGAATCTGACAATCTCCCACGTAGCCATGTTTCATGACATGCAGATTCCACATCTTCATCAGTTCTTTTTCGCCTTCATTGACGTCAGTGAAGTCATCGAGCATCATCATCGTCTTCGTCTGCAGCCATTTCGGGTCGTTTTCACCCTCCGAATCAATGTCCAATTCCTTTGGGTAAATTGGCAAGCAAGTCACGGTGTGGTGATACAACCTGTTCAAGAAAGTACAAAATGATCAACTTTTTCTTCATCGTGTTTTGGAAAAACGGAAGTAAAATCCACCTGTTGTGCCCAGTGATGTACGGTCGTTGACTTTCAAACTCGTTTTCGTCGAGTTCCAAAAATTCCGACAAGCTCGGCTTGGTTCTTTTGGGCCGACAGACCAAAATGTTCGTCACCGTGGTGCGCCGAGTCGGCCCCGCCCGCGAAAAAGCGACTCCCGAAGGCTGCGAAATCAGTTCATGCGGGCTGCCCGCGTACGATCCGTCGTAGCATTCGTTTATAGCGACGTCGATTCGAGCTCCTTGAGGTATCGGCTAAAAAGAAGAAGCGTTCGTCGAGTCTCGCACCAAAGTTTCACACCAAAGTTTCTCAGGTAAAAACAAATACCACGTAGGTGAACGTGAATCGCGAGTGACAAAGTTTAAGGTGCTTGAGGAGGGAGTAAAGTTTTCCGCAGTCGAGAGAGCACCAAGGGCAGTGAAGATCCTCGCAAGCCTCGGTTTGTTGCCGGCTATTGTTGTTGTACAAAAATTGATAAACGATCTGCTGGGGACCAGAAGATTCATCCATTTTTCCATTCGATCCTGACATCTTTGATGGGGTTGAAAGACTAGTATTAGACAGTGCCGTACTGTTATTATTGTTATTATAGTTGGAGCATCGCTCGTTGTCATCTGCAACAAAACAAACATTTTATTCTCTCATTCAATCAATTAAAGAAAATTCTCAACGTACTATTGCCCGGTTGATTTTCTTTATTGTCCCCGTTGGTAGTGGCAGTTTTGTTCTCGCCCTCGGCGTCAGGCTCGTTCATCCACGTCAATCGGAATTTCAGCGTCGGAGTTTTACCGAAATTTTCAAACGGAACGCAGTCCGTTATCTCTGGAATAATCTCCCAGAAACTTTGCTTCTTGGGGCTGGATCTGATGTTCTTTTGCACCTCTTGTAAGCTCAGTTCGTATTCACCGTCGGTCAACAAACAGCGATTGTGTTTGTCGTAAACTATGAGCTCCGAACCATAGAGTTTCACTTCCTCGCCGCCAAGTTTTGTCGGGACCACGCCGTTCGGAGTTTTCCGACGCTTTTGCGAAGGTTCTAATTAAAGCAGAAAAGAAGGTATTAGTACTTGGAGTTTTAGGCCGAATGTTGACTTTTCGGTGTCGATTTCTCACCATCCAGATCACAGTTGTGCATAAGGCAACCCCCGTTAGACACGCAGTAGACTCTCAGCAACAGCATGTACGTTTCAGTAACGTGACCATTATTTAAGCTAAACGATTCATTGGGGATGTTGATGGACGATGTTTTTGATGCCGGTTGATTCTCCGAAGGGTTGATCGGTACTTCGGTTGTGCCAACAGAAACCTGGGGAATGAACAAAGTTGAGAATTTGCGATTGCGAAGAACTCGGGGCGGAAATCTTACCTGCATTATGGGGGAGCTGACGTCCTTGCGTTTCTTGTGACAAATGGTCAGCAACAAAGTCTCGACTTTAACGGGCTGATCCTGTGGCTCTTCCACTGCGCATCAAAAACATTTCGAGATAAAGAAAACCGCTGTTCATGATAAAAAATGTCATAGTGAAAAACCTACATTTCTTGTCGTAAAATCCCAAAAACGTAAGGGCCATGTATCGCCGATTATTATCGGAATGAGCCTTTTGGTTGCTGTTTTTCTGCGTCTTCATTTCCAACATATTATTGACTTTAAAATTCTCTCTAGATTTGTGGGATCGTGACATGCGTTGTCTCATGTAGGAAAGGTTTCGAAATAGAAATATTGGCTGGAAAAAAAAACGTTTCATGTAAAATGTACATTTTTCGAAATACAATGTTCGGGGAATAATGAAAAATGCATACCTACCTTTCAAAAGAAAAGAAAAAAATCAACATTCGACACAAAACACTGGGCTATTCGTGCGATAATCGTAAAGTGAAACATTGCGCAATAATCATATCCATACGTTATTTACATTTTCTTTCGTTTCAGCTCAAGATTTTTCTGAGAAATCGAAAAAACGTTTGCACTCACCAGAATTTGGTTCCTCGTGCGCAGAAAGCGATAAATTTGAGTAGGCTCTGAAAACAAAGTGAATTGTATTAAAAATTTACAATAAAAACCAAAGAAATTCGATCTATTCTGCTGTCCTGATAAAGAAATGTAGATATGTAGTAGGTTTCGTCATCAAGACGGCAATATTCAGCGCGCGTTCAATTTTAGTTCGAATGCTCGTTAAAAGATGGCAGACGTGAAACGACATTCTCGCAAAGAAATTATTCTCCGAAAGATTTTAAAAGGCGATGTCGAGGAGGAATTGTCGATCCTTCTGAGATTCAGAACGGGAGATGATGACTAGTTTATTCTCGCAGAAATCGAGAAGTCTGCCGCTGATTTTCTTGTTACGAATTTGGCAGGCCAAAACTAACCTGATTCCGTTCTCATAATATTTAAAAAACTCAATCTTCCCGCCTGTTCGAAGCATCTAAATTGAGATTTTGACAATTTCAAAGTTTCTCTAAATCTGTCAAAAGAACGATCGAAACAATAGATTCTTGAAAATGAAATCATAAATGTTACGTACGAATGGGGACATTTTTTAATATACTTTTGCATAAAAATCGATCTGGAAACGACAAACGGCCCACGAAACGCGTGAGTAAAAATAATATTCCCGAAAATGGCAACCCCGTCATAACGATTGCCAATGTGCATATTACCGGGTAAAATGACAGGTGGCCGAGCTTGATAAGAGCAAAAAAGAGGGAGGTAAAGTGACCCGACGCGTATCCCGAGTTCCCTCCAAAGTTGTCGGGCGAAGTTCGCAGACGCGACAAAGAAGCACGAACCCAACAGGAAAAAGCGCGAAACGATGTTTCGCATTCGCGGTAGCGAAAGCCGAGAAATGGAAAAACGCCTGGGAATCGCGGCATTGTGTATGACTTATGCGACTTACTTTCAAAGGCTTGGAGAAACAACTCGTGGTCCGCCTGTATTTGATCCGTCCGCGGCGCTTTCGGCCCGTCCAAGTCTTTATCCCGCTTCTTCGGCGGCATCTTTCTTGCGTTGGCTACCGAATTTTACCCGCGGGAACGCACTCGCGCACGCAAAACTATTTTATTGTAACGTAACAACTATTCGAGGATAAAAAAAAATGCCTTTCCTGCCGCCCACCGAGCTGCTGCACCGAGAGCCGCCGCTGGTGCTGTCGGGGGCGGGAAAACCGGGAACTGCAAATTGGCGCCGTGTGCGGGGCCAGAAGAAAGCGGAGAGAGCCGAAGTTGGCCGAAGTGGCCCGAACGCTGCCAACTGTTGAGCTTTGAATAATCAAATTCAAGTCGAATTGTAATTTTATGATATTTTTCGATAACAATTGAACTCGAATTACTGACATTAATTATTTTTTAACTCATCAGTTAGTGCTTACTTAACGTTTAACGCCTTACAGCTGGACTCGTAATTTAATTCGGTCTCGTAGTCGTTAATCGTTTGTTTTCTCTCCCGGTTGCGTGATTGGTCCGTGGAAAGTTGGATACACAATACGCACACAGCCGTGCACAGCAGTTGATAACAGTGCATAATCATGGAGTATGTGGGTAAGCAAATGACAAGTAATTTTTCAAACAACGATCCCAAGACATCGCGGATTTGATAATCCGTGCCCGATTTCGACAACGATCGTCGAGAATGAACGATTCCCAACGCGACTTGCATCGTGGCGAAACGTTCTTTCATACGCGTGAAAATGCCACACATGTCGGAGCTCTTTCTCGCCACACGAACAACCGTTTACGTTGCATATTCATCAAAACATCACGATCCTCGATTTTCGCCTCGACCTGTCCCTCGAATCCTGACAACGACTCGCGTCCTTGTAATTTCAGCGAGAAAAAAATCCCGAAACTTAACCTCATTCTTCGCGATTTGTTTTTTCCATTGTTCTATAAAAATAAAAATTGTCGCGTCATCTTTTCCCGGACTTTACGAACGATCGTTTTTTCAGATACTAAGAGCGACAACAACGACAACTGTTGCACTTCGTTGCCTTGTCCGGATTTGCTGACGAATTCGAAATCCAACAAGGAAATTTCGGAGGGTTCAACGGACGAGAACATGAAGGATAACGAGCAGGAGAAGAGCATCGTACCCAAGGAAAACATAGACTTTAAAGTAATCTATAACAAGCAGAAAATCAGCGTCAACTTTCCTCTGGACGGGACGGTCGCGGAGCTTAAAGCTCATTTGCAAAATATCATTTCCGTGCCGCAGTCCATGCAGAAGGTTATGATTAAAGGTTTAGCCAAAGATGATCAGACTCTGAGAAGCCTCGGTGTGACGAAAGGTGATTCTATTCAAGGGAATACCCACGTGGAGTTTTACAACTTTGTTTGCTTTTGCAGGTGCCAAAGTGATGATAGTTGGATCCAAGTTGGACGACGTCCTGGCTGTGTCGATTCCCACGAAGCAGGAGCTGGCCGAAGAGGCCGCCGCAGCCGCCAGCAGCGAGCCGCTTTCACAGCAAAAGCTTCACCGCAAAGTATTGGATAAAGGCGTTCCCGAGGACGCTATGCCTGGAATATTAGAGAGCAAGGTGTTTATTCATCTAAACATTTGTTTTGAAAAACGAGGAGAAGGATGAGTCCTTATTTGTTCTTGTTTTTAGGACCCATTGCCGGAATTTCCGTTGTCTGGAATGCTCAATAAAAATGGAGGGAAAGTTAGATTAACTTTGAAATTGGAGCAGGATCAGTTGTGGATCGGTACTAAGGAAAGGACAGAAAAACTACCCATGAGTTCGATAAAAGGTGTCCACAGCGAACCGATACACGACCATCCAGAGTACCACATTGTGGTACGATTTGGTTTTGATTGAACAAAGTAAAATGGGTCACAAGTTCGGATTTTTGGATTGAATTTTTGTTTGATTGCAGGGATTACAATTAGGAACCACGGAAGCATCAAGATATTGGATATATTGGGTCCCCGCGCAATACATATCGGCTTTAAAGGACGCTATACTCGGCAAGTGGTGTTATTTTTGATTGAGTGCTTACCAGAGTCACTGTCCTTTTGCAAGAGAAATATACAATCAAACACCGACGCGAATGACTACGACTAGTCACACGATTGTAACATTAAATCGTAATTTATATTGTTTCGAGTTTGAGTGGTCCAATAAACGTTATTCTTTGCAGTCGAAATTCACTTACGATGAGTAACAAGCGTTTTTTTGTATCGTTGAAAAACTGTTGGAATGTATTTTGCTCATGACATTTGTAAACAAAAAAATGCATGATTTGTTTTTTCACTAAGGGTTGAAAATGTTAAGGACATTAGTCCCAATTGGAGAAAATGTAACTTTGTTCTTGCAAACTAGTTGTAATTACTTTTTACGTTATTCAAAATAATTTCCAAATATATTTTCTTGATTTTTTTAGGAATTTAATATATTGTAATAAAAGAAATTATATAAGCGCGTCTATCGTTTACTTGAAATCGCGAGCTGAATTTTAGTTAAGAAATAAAGTATTTGTAAAATTACTAGCCAGAGTATAAACAAAGAAAAAAGTGGCGATCGACACTTGATATTATTTGCATATTATAATTGATATTGCGATACTATCGGAGAGACACAGAAATATAAAGACTTATTGTACCTTTCGAGAATGATTTAGAAAAAACGATGTTCTCGAGAGCGAGAAGTTCAGAATTACTTTAATAAGCGAATTAGATGCGTCCAAATACTTGTAAAGGGGTACAAAATTAAAGACGATATTTGACTGCCATAGTTTCGTGTTCTGAAATGCAACCGCCTAAAAAGGGCTCGCTTTCTTCTTCCGTGTGATTCAATAGATGCATTCTTCCGTGCTTTCCCGAAAATTTTTCGAGGCAGCAAAAAATGCAATTAGCGAAAGCTTCGTGGTACTCATCGGGTACTTATTTATGCGCAAACCGACAACGAAAATCCACTTTTCATTGGCCTAGAACAGAGTTGGCAAGTGCGTATGGGGTGCAGCGATGAAAATGATCCCCTTTTTTTTGTAAATCTCAGAATTTCGTACAAATGCTCGTGTTTCATTTCGCATTTGTGGGTAGAAAATTGTAACGGACACTTTTTTATTACTACATATATTTATATTTTGTAACATAAGAGATATATTTTATAGAGCAAACTTTTATTTACTTCGAATACCCTGTACAATCGAACTCTTTCTGAGGAAGCCAATGTCTCGTATTTGAACAGGCACAAAATGAAAAAAAACTCGCACACGACGTGTCGAAAATTCTGTCACTTCTCCGTCGCTATGTAAGTTATTGTTATAGTTGTGTGTTTTTTTGTAAAATAAATTGTACGAATGGGCAAAATCTTTGTACGTTTTCCGTATCAAATCCCTTGATGTTCCCGACGAAAATAATAAACGGCGAAGACTGTCAGCGGGCGGAAGCGAAGGGATAAAAAAAGAGCGCCCACACGTGTCTCGCATATGCTCGCAGGAAACGCCTTATTCAGTTTAAATGAGAGCTATTGAAGAAGCAGATGCGTAAAGGCTGAGTGGTACATGCAGGCTCGTTCGTGGACTCGGATTCTCAACCAATCAGGAGGTGAAAGTTGCCGACACATGATCGATAAATTCCCCCTTCTAACTCTCAGCCAAAGGCAAAGTGGCCCAAGGCCAAGAGCAGTGTCATGTCGACAGTAAACATGTCACGTCGGTGTCTCAGTTATCGTTCGATTTCCATCACGAGCCTCTAAAAAATCTCGAAATGTTAACAATTTTCGTTGATGACTAACGCCTCTTATCGTTCGCGCTGATAAGACCGTCGTAAGAAATGTACGAAGTTCCGAAAGCCACGGAACAACATGACGAGGGAGCATCACCTGGAGGTCGCGCGTCGAAGATTTTTCCTGCTCAGCAAAAGGTTCATTGACGAAGGAGCGAGTTTGCGGGATTTGAAGGACGTCGCGAGAAGGCCGAAACATGCCTCGAAGCTCCGACGGATTTTCCGGAGGAAGAAGGCGCTCCTTTCGCTTCTGCTCGCGTTGTTCCTGATGAAGAGCTTCGGCATCGATCAAATCTTTGCCGCGAGGTGCTTGCTGAACAACAACTACCTGATCTGGGAATTCACGCGACCCGTTTCGAACTGCGACTTTTGCCGGGGTGTCGAAGGCGCTCTGGTTCTCCGCAACGTCACCAGGGACGATTTCCAGCAGTTCGCGTACTCCTCGAAGCCGATAATCGTGAAAAACGCGGCCGCTCATTGGCCGGCTTCCAAGGTTTTCGGCCTTGAATTTTTCCGAAAGTTGTACGACGAGATTCCTGGAGCTTACGAGTCGATCGAGGAAGAGTGCCAATTTTTGCCTTTTCACAGCGATTTCGGAAATCTCGAGGAAGTGCTGAGAATGAGCGAGCGGAGGGCGATGAACTTGGAGGGAGAGGAGTCCTGGTATATAGGCTGGAAAAATTGTCATCCCCAGGTGTTGGATGTCATGAGGGGCTTTTACGAAAAACCGCACTTCCTTCCTGATGACGCTGAAATACCACCAACCAATTATGTCTTCTTGGGTTATAATCAAGGGGCTGACATGCACGTAAGTTTCGGAGTGTACCTGAACAGGTGGAGAAAGAGAGATGATTGTATGTATCGATTCGGTGTCAATTGCAGCTCGATTACATTCCCCGTCTCATGTGGCAAGGGCAGCTCGTCGGCAGCAAAACTTGGGTCGTGGCTCCCACTCCGGAGTGCGAGAACGTCTGTAAAACCTTTGAATTCTTCGTGGACACGAGCGACGTCGTTCTTTTAGATACAAGGGTTTGGTATCACAGTACCCGAGTAGAAAAAGGGCAATTTAGCCTGACCGTGACTTCCGAGTACGGTTGATTCGCGAAACGCCGAAGGATATTTTCTTAATCAATTTTTTAAAGAGAAATATTTGATAATGGTATTTATTTACACTATTCGTAGAATCTAATACATACAACGTTACCTGACTGCAGTATTATTACGCAAGTATTCAACGTGAACAATATTTTAAAGCATACAAGTAACGTACAATTACATTAGATCGTAATGACCGAGTGCCATGTTTTTTGTTGTATAAAACGTGTCCTGTAAAAGCCGTGTAACATAATAATATTATGCAGTACGAAAGACACCGAATAGTGCCAAAATCGATTCGAGTTGCAATATTAATTGGTATAAACGTCGTACAAATTGTAAATGCGTAATAGTTTATCGTCTTGGCCGTTTATGAAAAATTTTTATATAAAATTTTAAATTGTTGTCGCTAGTCAAGAATAAGTTTGTTGGGTAAATGTTTCATGTAAAAACCAATACCATTAATTTCTTAAGTTAATCGATGTCAACAGTGAAATAATAACAGTAGACATTGCTCAAACAATTTTATCAGTCTTCGCAATAGAATAATGTCCACGCGCGGTCATGTGCGTGACGAAAAGTAAAAGTGACTCGAGAAAAGTTGGATAAGACTGAAACTGACGAAAATTCAATCGTACAAAGTGTACTGCGCACGCATCGACACGCTATGCGTCATTTCATATACTCTTGAATAAATTATTTTTCAATAATTAACCTAACGAAACCTTGGTCCTCTATTTCTAAAACGCGAATACTTTCAATACTTTTTTTTCCTCATTCCTCGCCTTGATTTGAATGCCTGTGATGAATTATACAATAATTAACGATAAATAATTACACCGTGATTTTACTTCTTTGCGAACGATTAAAAAACAATGTGATATTACAATAACGTGTTCATCTTTTAATATTGAATACAGGAACTATAAAGACGGGCGATGAGAAATTCTCGCTCGAACGCGCGAACAATGGGTACGTTTAACGAAGTCGTATGTTACAGCGGAATGTGCATTACACAACGTAGAAAACACGTCACGATGGAAGTAACAAGAAAAAAACGCCTGAAATGGTGCTCGGAAACTTCGCATCAAGCCTCGTCTTTCCTCACTGATCTTTCTTCTCCGTCGCCTGCTGAAAACTCGGCGGACTTTCCTAAAAAAAAACAACCAAATCACGTCGTTTTTCATCAATTTATTCGTTAACGAAGCAAAGCGAAATATTCGTTCGTGAGAATAAAAACAGGTTCATTGAGATTAACTTACGTAATACGCAGGTGGTGGAACGTAAGCGCACTGGGGCCTGTTGGGGTCGTAATAAGCGCTTTGCGCAGCCTCCGCAGCTTTAGCATCTACGGGAAAAAAAAGGTCAGACGTTAGAAGCAATGAAAAATGTTATCCTTTTTCTTCTTCGAAATTACGCACATGGGTATTGTCTCGACGCGCCGACATTATTTTTCCCTGGCATATTGCGAATCTCCGTCCCTCTCTCTCCTTTTTCTCAACGCACCTCGAAGTGTCGCTTCGATTTTTTCACTCGAAAAACACGATACCCGGGTCACCTTTACGAATCGCGACCTGCGGCGTTGTTCTCTTTTGCGAAAAGCCCTGCACTAGTTTGAACATAGCGCGAAAATGGACGATTTTACTCCGAGGAAATGACACCGGCGGTGTGTCTTTGGCACGTCTCGGTCTGCTTGCGACTATGAGATAATACAAGCGGTCTTAGTGAAAGTTAGCCTTACCGCAGGTCAGCTAAAGTGGTATTATGTAATCGCCGTTGCACAATGTTCATAACGCTCAAGTTTAAGATGATCGGGGAGAACCGATTCGGAAAGAGAGAGACGAGCCGAATGCTTTACTCGGTCGCGACGATATTTTGTTCTCTGGGTCGCAAGTGTTTGAATTTTGGAAGGAAAAGTGATCGAATTAGAGCCGCCTTCTGAAATTAAATTTGAAAGGTGCAAATGAAAAACAGCGTCAATCTTTGATAGCGTTTAATACAATATACTTTGGTCTTTAAACGACTTCGTTTATACATTAATCGTAAATACTATAATTTCGTACGCAGGATACACCGAGGATTTGTTCCAACCGATGCTCTGCGACGAGTTCCAATAGCGTGAAAAAGCTGAGAATCAATTTAAATGCTTCAAGGACAGCGACTTTTTCATTTCGCGGTTGCAAAAGTAAAAAAAGAAACGTTGATTCTCATTTGAAAAAAATTCCGCTTGCGAAAAAGGCCGGCCGTTTATTGCACAAAGTTGGAAAGCGTTAACAGGCATCGATCGTTCTACGCGAGTGTTCAGTATTGAGGGGGGTAGGGGGTGTAAGGCCCCTGCTGATGAGGGGCAGCGGAGTACTGTGGCGGGTAATTGTAATTACCTGGCTGCCCGTAATTAGGGTACGCACCTGCTTGGGACATCGGTTGCCCGTTATAGCTTGGATTTGCCCACGCTGCGCCGTTCTGTTGCGGGTTTCCCCAGTTTTGCTGCTGGGGCATACCGCCCCAGGCACCTCCGGGTTGTTGCGGGTTTCCTCCGGTGGCATATCCTTGGTATGGCGCATTTATTCCAGGGTAAGGCGGTGGCATGTCCGTCATGAACACGCTGTTCGCTGCAATTCCATACATAAATTACAATCTCCATTCAACTTTCAAACATCCGATTCCAAATAATAATTAAAGAACCTGCTGGCTGCTCAGGGAAAACGTTGGTCGGCGGCATCCAGCCGTAATACCCCGTTGGTGCTGCTTCGTAAGCTGGCGGTGGTGCGGCATAATAATTTGACCCTGGAGGTTGGTACGGCGGAGGAACGTCGAACGACGGCGCGTGTTGTTGAGCTGTAAATAGTTTGTAAACGTTTTAATAAGCCGGATAAAACCAGATACAAAATAATCTTGTTTAATTCGAGGATTACCCATCGATGCCGCTCGCAACATCGCTTGTCCGTACTCGATCGCACCCCCGCTCTTGAAGTGGAGCTTGAACTTGCACTCCCCGATCCAGTTGCCATTGGCCTGCGCTCTGCATTTACCCTTGATGTAATTTGCTCCGAACATGGGCTGCTCAACTTCTACGTCGCTTAGGGCGACGAAGGGGATGCTGAACGACTGCATTCTTTCTTTGGGGTCTTTGGCGTTGAAAATCATTCTGTGCGTCGTCAGGTAGAGCCGGCCTTTTTTAGTACCCAGAAATTCCTCCTGCTGCTGTCCATGAAATTCCATTGATACATTGTCAATGTACAACAATATGCTACAAAAAAAATCGAATTCAGTATTTTCATTCCTTATCAATTCTGTTTACACTTTATTTCTTATCAAATTGTTGAAAATTGGAGAGAAAATGTAAAAAATGATGAGAATTTAAAGTTGTTTTGTAAAACTGAGATAGATGTTGTCAGGCGATGACAAAATGAATTCAAGGTTACGAATAAGACTCGAATGGCAATGTTTTTAATCGAATAAACCGCTATTTCCGTAATCGTAAATAATGTAGTTGGAACGTGTGCGATTGGTCTATATTTGCATGTATGTATATGACAAATAACGTCACTTGTGAAACATTCGAGTAATTTCGAGTACGCTTATTTACGCAGTAATTATTGGGATTCTTTTGCCTTACCATTCTCCTGCGTGGATTAGAACGCCTCCGTTTACATGCGCCGTGTTCAACGACATTTTTCAAGAATTTGGCAACGAGCTTTTTCGACCCGTCTTTCCCTTCAACTCGACAATTCGTGAGAATTTTTCCTGGGTATTGTTAACTCTGCAACTGACTCATTCAACTTTATCTATAAAGTACTCGGCGCTGCTATGCGAAACCCTCTCTGTGTGAAACGTAATATCGCGGATGACGCGATAAAAGATAATAGATAAGAATGTGACAGCTAGAGCCGCCTTTGAGATAGACTGTAAACTAAGAAGTTTTCGCGACGCGAATCGATCTTTTCAGCTTCGAGAATCGATTTTCAAATCATTCGACTGAATCGATCTTTTTCGCATTTCAAATCGTATTATAGGCATTTGTTACTGTGGTTTTTTAGCGACGACTTCTTTTACCGGTTTTAAAGTATTTTCGCAATTTGATCGTTTTTGTATTATTTGAAGTCCTGTAAAGAAAAAAGGAAGATTTAAATTAATCCACCTTTTCTTCTTGAACTCTCGAAGTATCGATGTTGCCGAAGCGCACATGCAAAAACCACGTAAACGTTACGATTTATAGGTTATATCAAGCACTTTTATGAATTGAAAAGATTGCGGTTTTTGAGTAAAAAATGAACGTTTCAACAAGTAAATCTTTTAAATTCTGAGTAAGTGTAATGAAATTCATTGAATTATTATTCGTTCAACATTATTTTAAAGCTTTTTCTAATAAAATCGTCATATATTTTGACGATGCAGAAACGTCAAAAGTTGAAAAACAACGTGTTAAATGTTTAAATTTACATTTCGTGACAAATGAAAGTCAGTTTATACAACACTTGCATTGATTTTCGAATTTACTTTCAGGAAATTCGTAAAAAAAGTTGAAGATTTGTAATAAGCATTATTATTAATGTTTGTTTATTGGGACAATTTAATGATTATTCTTGTTTTTTAGGATCGCGGTTACATCATGGCAACCGAAGAGGAACATTCCAACATGGAATTGAAGTCAGAAATGGTCCCAGTTCCCCAACTGAATCAGCTCGAAAACCAGGACAATGAAATACCCAAGCAAAAGCCTCGTTTGAGGAAAAACGAATTGAACGCCAAGATTCTCGAACAAATGGAATTCTATTTCAGCGATGCTAATTTGAGCAAAGACAGATTTCTGGGTGACCTTGTAAGAAAGATCATTGTTAGTTTAATTTCTCACAACTTTAAATCACTCCTATCGATACTTTCAAAAACTTTGTAAGCTAATGAGATTTCATAATTACAGACATCGACATCGAGGAGTTTTTCAAATTCAACAGGATCCAATCGTTGACCGACGATGTCAGCAGAATCGCCAAGGCTCTCCGCCCCTCGCGCATGCTCGAAATCTCTGAAGATGGTACGAAAGTTTGTCGTATTACCCCCATATTGCCACGAGAAAATTCTGACGAATGTACAATATATGTCCAGAGATTGCCGCTTCATATGGACTATGAAATGCTCATTTCGATATTTTCCAAGTACAGGCCAGTTGCTTATGTATCAATTTCAAAGTACCAAGTCACGAGAAACATCAAGGGCTTTGCCTTTGTTGAATTCGAGACTCCGAAAGACGCGGAAAAATGCATGAAGGTAATTTTTTTGTTTTATTAGAGATTTTATAAGATTCCACAATTTCGTACATGTAAATAAATCTATTGCTTTAATCGACAGGCAATTCAAAGAACATAGAAATGCAAACTTTGTCGGAGCAGTTCAATGCGCGGTCATTGGGTACGACGAGGGAATAATGGGCGATGACAAAGTTTTGGCTGGGGCTCTTTGGAGGAGATTTTTCCAGTGTGAAAGCAGCAACCCTGAGCACTTGTAGAAACTAGTTATTTACGTTAGGAAGCAGGTAATCAGCGTTTTACGTTGCAACTAACTTTCACTTAATTGTCTGATTTCTGACATTGTTTCTCGTTTGCAGACGAGTTTATTAGAGAACAAATCTCTCATCGAGATGCTGAACATCAAACAAGTCACTTGGATTTAGTTTAAATAGTTGCTGAGAAATCCCATCAGCATTTTGTAAGTTTTGTTTTCATGCAAAATGAGGTTTTACAATCAAGTATTTATTCCAATGTTGAAATAAAAGTTGCAATAAATATCGTACATTTAATAACAGTCCATCAGTTCGCTGTTCTACGATGAAATTTCAATTTGTTCTATTCGCCGTTGGAAATGGAGGAATTACAGCCACCAAAGTTGCTGTTCATAGAAATCTTGATTTCCCCTGAAAAAATAAAAGCGTTATTTGCGTCTCGAGTTTACGCCGATTCCTTCGTTTCTCACCACGTTCAGCTTCAACAGTTTATTAATGCTCCCAAATATTCCCTCAGATATCAATCTCGAGAAAACTTGACAAGTACTTTGGTCGGAGTAGTCAGTCGTCACGATGTTACAAATTTGTTTCTTCAAGCACATCGAATCACAGTCGGATTCAAAGGAAGAATCAGCGCACTTCACGAGGTTCCTGAAAAGAAAGCTCAATCAAGAAATTCGCCAAAGTTGGATAACACCGTTGCTCTTGCAAATGGTACAAAGCACCGAGAGTTTCGTTCTTGGTGAACCTGAGAAGCCAATTGTCCAAAGCTGCCATCGACAAATTTTTCAGGCCGTACTGTTCCTTAAACGGCGCCAACAGGAACCAAACTGGACTTTCACTCGGCGTTAAATTGGTCTCCATCAAATTGTAGATTCACGTGACGGAATCTTTGACTTTCTACAAGATTTCCAAATTTCGTCTCGATCTTCAACTTCCAAACTCTGTACCAAAACTAGTCAGATCAGAAGATCTGGTACTGGATCAGATCTGATCTGATTAGATCTCATCAGATCTGGTGCTGGATCGGATCAGATCAGATTGGATTTCATCAGAACTGTTCAGATCTGGTGCTGGATCAGATCAGATCAGATTGGATCAGATCAGATCTAGTTAGATTTGGTATTGGATCAGGTCAGATCTGGAAATTCGGCCATTTTGGATCTGATCAGATCCAATCTGTTTTCACGGGAATTCATAGTCGAATGAACCACAATGTGCATTTAATACGAAGGAAAACGCCGGAACGTTTTATCAAGGCAGAAAAATTAGTATTGCAATTATAACGCATGGGAATTAACTATAACCATTCGCTGACAGATACGTATTTTTGGAAATACTATACATTATATTACGAAGCGTCGTGTTTAGTACGCACCGTACGAGTCACGGGGCAAATTATTAGAGAGCTTGGAGGAAAAAAATATTGCTCGTAAAAAACAGCCGAAAAATTGGTACCTGGCCGGTACCTAGCAAAATAGCGGCTCGAATGACCATCACGGAATTCATAAAATACATCGGGATACTGTTGGTACGCACCGTACGAGTCACAAGGCAAATTATTAGAGAGTTTGGAGGAAAAAAATATTGCTCTCAAAAAACAACTGAAAAATCGTTACCTGGCCGGTACCTGGCAAAGTACCGGCTCTAATGACCATCACGGATCCGATAAAACACATCGGGATACTGTTTGTACGCACCGTACGAGTCACGGGGACTATTATTAGAGAAATAGATGTTCTAATATAGACAAGAAGACTAGAAAACATTCTTAAGTAGCCGATACCCAGTGCGTTTACCTCAATGATTCATTTATCTAATTTCATGAACGGTATGAAGTTTATAAATTCTATCACTTTATTCATTTATTATTATTCTATTCTTTCCATTTTTAATGTCAGTTCAAAATTCGAGTTCGCGAGAATGAAATCACCACCTGCAGTCACATCCAGATCTTCGACTATTCTAGGAAAATCGTTCTGAGGGTTGATTATATAAAACAATTTTTAAAACTTCTCTTTTCGTTAGTTGACATGTTTATCTGATTTCGGAGCCTTTCGTAATTATTCGAGTGCGTTAAAGGGTTGACATTTCCGAATGATATATAGACGTGACATTCGCGTCACATCGAAATTGACATCAATTTTGTCGAAAAGTCTAATCAAAAATTGGAAAAAACTTATCAAATTCTATTTTAAAAAGGCACAACGAGCGGGAAATTTCGGTAAAGCAATTGTCGATCAACGTAATCTAGATTATGTTACAATTATTGCTCAGCAAAAATATCACGCTTGATATATTTTTATTTAAAATATAGGAAAATATTTTATATTTTCTCGAATATTTCATGCATTTCGATTCAACACGTGAAAACTGATTACACTTTAAAATATATTTTGAAGCAACTTTCACGGTTTCTAACAAAAAAAGGTGTGTCCAAGATGTACCTCACCGATTACGATGCTTTTCGAAGTAATGTAAATTAAATGAGCCAAAAAATTACGAAATATGCCGCGCCGTTGTAAATCATAGTATGACACTTTTTAGAATTTCCTACAATCAATGAGAGTTTAATGACAGCTGTAGGAATTATACCACTGTACCAGTTTGGAAAGTAAGTTATTGTCATCTTGAATGTTATTCGCGTACAGAGTATACGCAGTAATTACGGAAAAATGCGTACTTAATTGACAAATTACCAAAATTTGAAAAGTGATAATAAAAGTAATTCTTAGAGATTTATACAAAAAGAAAAAGGAACGTGAATAATGTTATAAACTTAACGTAGAACTGCATTACAATATAAGTTGGCAGGCAAATCAAAGCAGCTGGTCCGAAATTTCGTATGACTATAATTCCAATGTAATTTGTACAAAATGTAATTTATTTATTCAAAAAATCCTACACAAAATTCATGTATAAGTAATTAGCAAGAATGTATGAAGAAAATTTACACAAGTCTTCAAAACACGAGTTCTCCTCTGGTTTGCACGCAGCCTGAAATTTGAAAAGTACATTTGATTAGTAACAAGCGACACGATTGATTATTAAAAAAAAGGTTCAGCTATACTCACTTCTGTTGCTCGAATTCCAACCAATAAATTCCCCTGTTTTCGCGTTTTCTTTTTCGAGCCATCTTTAAAAAAACCGTGTTGATTCAATATTTATACGCTACCTCAGTACAATTTGTAATTGATAATTTCAAAATGAGAACGAAATACATACTCGTGCAAAGGCCTGAAATATTCTAATAGACCACTTCCATCCATTTTCCTTTGCCCGGTCAACTCTTCCATCGCGTGTTGCCACGGTTTCGACGACCCCAGTTGCAGCATTGATTTCAGCAAGTTGCCAGCATTCGTGCTTTGTGTGATGTCACATCTACAACACAGTGTATAAATGACATAACAATATTTCAAGAACGAATCAAGAATATTGAAAACATGTATACAAAATATAAATATAAAATTAATATTACAAATGCAAAGGCTTGGTAGCAGGGTTCATCGGATCAAATTCTCCGGCTTCTATACACAAACTCTTGTGGAACTGGAACTGGATGATAAAACTGATGAAATATCTAAGATACTCGACATCGGCTACGATGTGATACTTCGCCGCTGGATCGAAATCCTCCTCGGTTCTGTCCACTGGAGGCTCAATCCCTTGCAAATCTTCGCGCAGTTTCCACCTATACACAACAATAACAATCTGTAGAACTCGCCAGAATTATATACGAGTAATATAAAAATATCCAAATGAATTACCAATTGCAATTGTATCGGTCAGCGGTAACTTTTCCCTGGAAAACGTCCCAGCGCCAGCGATCCATGGCCAAGGCTAAAAAAAGAGCGATAATTGTAGTTTACACGGAACTTAAAAAGTCTGCATTAAAATTACCAAAAGGCAAGAAGACTATTTTATCAAGGCCCTTGAAATACAGATGATTGAGATCGACTTCTGGATCAGTGACTTCGGACTCTAAAAGGCCAATTTTCTTCAAGTGGCTTGGCGTTGAAACGCTGAGTGACATGACATCACCAACGGCTTCATGAAAGCCTGGATTAGCGCCTTCTTTGTACACAGTCGGCTGGTCTTTGTATTGCAAGAAATACTGAATATGACCCATCTCGTGATGCGCCGTCATCAAATGATCCGTCGTGACTCGCGTGCACTGTTTTATCCGGAAATCTTTTCCATCGAAAAAGTCCCAGGCGCTCGCGTGGCACACTATTTCCCGGTCCTCCGGCTTCTCCAAAATCGAGTTCTTCCAGAAAGCCTCGGGCATCGCGCTCATATTCATCGACACGAAGCAACTTTCGGCGAGTTGGAATATTTTCGTCGAATTGTAGCCTGAAATGATATGCGTCTTCTTTAAAAACCAATTCTGTCAATCTCTGGCATTTTCAGTGTCAAAACTCTGCCAAAACTCTTCCGAAAACCTGCTAAATTCTGACACACGATGACAAACTCTGCTAAACGCTGTGACAAAAGTCAGAGTCAGTGTCTGAGAGAAAAGTCAGTAAAAGGCAGAGTTCTGTCAGACAATACCCGCGAAAAACAGACTGGATCTAATTGGATCTGATCAGATCCAATCAGATCTAACCTGATCAGATCAGATCTGGTGCTAAATCAGTTCAGATCCGATTGGATCTCATCAGATCTGATCAGATTTGGTATTGGATCAGATCAGATCCGAAAATTAGGCATTTTTGGATCGGATCAGATCCAATCTATTTTTCACGGGTAGTAAATATAAAAGTCTGACATGTAAAAGGTTGGCAGAGTTTGCCAGACTTCGGCAGACAAATGTTTACACAAATGACGTCGACAGAAATGGGGAATTCCCATACCTTGTTTCACCATAGTTTCCGAAACATCGGGCAATTTCTTCTTGGGATACGGCATGGTGAAATCGGCGATGCTGGACCATTCCTGGGCCCACATATTCCCCAGTAAATGCGCCGGAATGGGGCCATCCTTGGAAACGATATTTTCCCCGTACTTCGCCCTCAATTCGCGCCTCACGTAAGCGTGTATTTGCATGTAAAACGGTTGCAGTTGTTTCCAAAGTGTTTCTGTCAATCATGTACAAAGAAAAACCGATCAAAAAAGTTCGTCGCTAGGCGTTGAAATGAAAAATCGTACCGATTTGCTCGACGATGTCATCAGCTTCGTAATCCTTGAGCCAGTACTCGGAATTATCGGAGAATTGATTCAGTTGCGCCGCGTCGTTGCTCAGCTCCACGTACCTGGGGTACAAGGGTTTCACTTTTTCTCCGGAAGCCTTGTGCCACTCGACCCAAATGTGCTTCAGTTCTTCCGGGTCGCGACTCTTCTCCAATAATTCCGTGATTTCCGGTTCCAGCGCAAGGTCGCATTTTTTCTTGTCTTTGTAATCGCAGATTTTCGCCGTGGAGTAAATGTGTTCCATGTTGCTGATGATTCCTTGCAACTCTTTGTATTCCTGGAAAAGCCGATCATGAATTCGCTGTTATTAATTGAAAATGCATTCGTTTACCTCGTCGGGAAGAGCGTAAGCACCCAGAGAGCTGATTTTAGAGAATTGTCTCTTCACATCGGGATCCGCTGCGTCCTGCCATGAATAATTCTTCAATTCATCCCAGATTTTCTTGCTGTAATTGGCGGCGAGCGATGACACTCGAAGCTTTTCCGCCAAGTTCGTTTCGGTCAAGTTCGAGTCGTAATTCCATTCCGCGTTCTCCACTTTATTCTGCCAATCGCCGAGTTCCGAATTGATTTTTACAAGGAAGGCCTTGGCTTCGTCGAGGTTCAGAGTGGAAGCGACTGTTGTGGAATCGCCCTGGTTTTCTTCATCCACGGGCGCGCCGGAAGCGACGCATAAAATGGCAAAGAATGCCAGGATCTTCATGGTTCTGAAGACGCGTCAAAACATCGCAGTTTTTATTTGTACCGGGTAATTTGCCGTTTCGAAAGTCATCGAAACAATTGAACGTTTCAGTTTCCCGTTTGTTAAGAAAAAGGTTACATTAATTGATAGAATCTGTTTCGCGTTATGAAGTCAATTAAATTGTAAAAGCGTAATTGAGTTTGTTCGAGCGTGTTATTATCCTTGGAGTCGTACCCATCAAACGAGAAAATATAGAAATGTATTGGCGATGCGGTGGTTTCAATACAGTTCAATACAATTTCTTCGTGTTTTGTATAGAAATGTATTGAAACGCACAGATTTTCTATGTTTTTCGCCG